>JAYRBV010023941.1:0-10881 GCA_036023255.1 Mitrocomella polydiademata
AGTGTCTTCTTCATAAGTACACGTTTGTAGAATTGAATTCGACGCGACGTTAGTGCGGCCTTATAAAGCAAGCCTTAATGACTCAAGGATAACGATACATTGTAACAAACAACTATTCAAATGTGTTTTCGTGATGAACTTTCTTTTTATCTTTGCGACGAAAAATAGAAAATAAATAAACAAACAATAATATTTTGGGCTTTATAGTGCGGCGCCCAAAAGCGGTTTTGCCGACCTCAAAAACGGCCTGTATTACCCCTGGTTCTTAAAATAGTTACGTAATAAATTAAATGCGAAACAAGTCAAGGGGCGGCGGAATCCAACATCCTGTTAGTAAGACCTTGAGTGTTGGATCTCCAAAAAGAACCAAAAGGTCAATCAAGGACTCTAATCTATACTAAAAAGGCTATGACATACATAAAACTGAATTCTGTACTTATAAATGCCTTACCGCAAATTGTTTGCGCCCGGATCGATTTCCTGTTTGAAAAAGACTTTCAAGTTATCATTTTTGAAGTGGTGAATATGTTTAGCAAATCTAAAAGAAAAGGAGAAAAATCTCAATCATCAATCATTGCATCCTAAATTTCTTTCAATTTTGGGTATAGTTTTGCCTGTATTAACAACCAATTAAACCAGTGTGTCGACGATAACCAGTCAAAAATTGTAGATAAATGCAAAAAGTATTAAAGAGAAGTTTTGCCATGCATAGTTGCTCAATCATCATCATTTATAAAGAGAAGTAATCTATCAAGAATGAAAATAACTAACTGTTGTTTATTGATCTCCGAACAGGTTTCTTCGTCGACATATTTAGAGAGCATTTCCTTGAACGTTACTGTTTCGGGTTGCCTGGAAAAGTAGGGAAATACAAAATACATTGAACGCAATATACTGAACCATGGAAAACGAGAAATACGGCGATATAAAAATCGATAGAACTATCAAGTGGTATTGAAATTTTCCACCGTATAGGTGTGTTTTTTGAATTGCCCCTACCCGTTAAAATTCATTAAAAAAACACAAGTTAAATCCTAACTCTACTTCATTCATTTCGATTGTATGAACTACCGTAACCGTTCGTAGAAGCAAAGTGGAGAACTCCATTCTCTCGTTCTACTTTGTAGTAAAAAATTGTACGTTCTACGAAGGGTTAAAGAGTATGAATTTCTAAAAATATATTGTTACAAAAATCTTTGAATAAAAATTCAACATAGTTACTTTGTGAATATCGGCTCTTGATACCCGTCAAATATTAGTTTCACCGTCCAAAACAAAGTTTGATCTCTAAGGAACGAAAACAATTAAAGATTTAGTCTGCCAGCAGTGAAAAATGTGTCACTGGTAAATCTATATGTCGAGACTATATCTATATTCGATTTACTTTTCAAACTCTTGCAACAGTGTTCGTGCCATATTGCTTTTGTTACTCAAAAAAAATTAACATTATCTACATCCCTCTCCGACCCACGCGCGGCCAATATACACAAAATTTACATTAAAAATACTTTTTATGGAGGAGTATTCTCTATTGACTAGCCGCCCGGCGGGCGCATACCGGTCTTCGCCCGCCATCAGGATTAACAAGGAAATATGGGCGCTACGCACTTTTCGCTGTTTGCTCAGCCGAGATCTCGGTAAACCGGGCCAGCCCGTTTCTAATGTGGTGACAGCCTGTTGCATTTTACAAGGGTTTATTAACAAAGGCGGGATCCCTTTAAAACGGGCCAGCCCGGTTTCTCTCACACCACTATGAATTAATAATGGTAACACTCCTCTTCTATGACTAATTAATGATTTTACCGGCTAGTAGTCGACACTTACTTAATGCTGTAAAAGCTTTTGTTCTCTTTCCATCTTTTCATTCCCTTGGACATTCGATACAAGTGGACATCACTTTTGCTGACATTCTTTGTTAAGATTTGTTCCTAGAAGTAATCAGCAGAGGTCAAAGGGCAAAAGTCACATAATTCACAGCGAAAAAAAAGTGTTCTCCAGTAGGCAATTTCGTCAAAAACCCACTTTGTAGGAGAATGTTTTCTATTGAAACGCAATTTCAATAGAAAACACACTCTTGAGGTTATTATGGTGACCACTCAAAAAAAACTTTTAAATTCCAGGACATTCCAGGACATTTTACCCGTTTTTCCAGGACATTTTAAAAATCCAGGACATTCCAGGACAAAATTGAAAAAAAAATGAAAATTTCAGGACATTCCAGGATCAAAAATTGAACCAGAGTTTTGCTAAAACAGTCAAAAAAGTAAAATCAAAAAAAATATTGATTTATCGATTTTTTTTTAAATGCAGCTTTCAAACTAAATTCCAGAACATGATTTTGCCGGCTGTGTACTGAGATAAAAAAAGAAAGAAACAGCATATAACTTCCATGATCAAAATCAAAGGCAACTCGTTTAAAAAAGAGATAGAACATATATTTGTTGCATTGCGCATAGCTCCCGTTGGTTGATTACTCTGGTCCCATATAGCTACTACAATGTGTCTCGGTGGTGTAGTGGTTAGCCGGTTCGCCCTAGGGTTCCGAGTTCGAATCCTACCCAATGCATATTCGAGAACTTTGACTATAGCCACACTGGGGAGCCCTAATAGGGCGAAACACATGTCTGTGGATTGTCGTATTTGTTTTATAAATAGTGAGAAGGTTCTGGTTTAAAATACTGTACCTTTTTCTGAGGTTTCGGGGGAACATTCTTATAATCTCGTTTTGCGTTGTCTGCTAATCTATTTGCCTCTTCCAGAAATCTGTAATCTAAAGAACAAGGGGGGATTCATTAGTAAGCATTTTTTCCTTTTTTTCACCAATGAAGTTGATAAAAGAGTTTTCTGTGTTTCTACTGGAGAATATTTTCCAGTGAGTTCCAAGAGTAATAAAGACAAGCTAAGCCTGACCATCACTTTAAAGGAAGAATCTTTCGCCGGAAGAAAGTTTTGCGGTTCAGCGCAACCGTGAAATTTTTGTATTTCGCGGAAAGAAACTTTCGAGGAAACCCGTATTACAAGCCTGAATTTCATGAAGGTTTTTTTGAATGTATAACCAAGAAAATGGTACTACTTCATGTTTTATAAATTTCGTGGGAAAAAACTTTTGCGGATGACTTATTTTTTTAAATTTCGCGGAAAAATCTTTGCCGAGAAGTAGAAGAGTGTTTACCATTGAACCGGCACCATAAACACAATGGAAGTTTATTCAAGTTTTAACGAGCAGTTTTTCTTTTTATTTACGAATTTTACCCAGGACTTTCAGTACTAAGTAGACTTCTATATACGAGGGTCCTGCCTACGTTTCGAAACACCTACAACGAAACCTATGGAAATTAGCAATGAAAGGTCATCCTCATCACTGTGACCGGTGGCGGACTTAAAAACTCCCGACTAGCAGGTTACGAGCCTAGCGTCTTAACCACTCGGCCATAGCTTCAGGGGTCGAAATAACGGCCGGTCACTGGTCATGACCGGACAAATTTGGTTAAATATATATTTGCTGGTCATTACTTTTCATACTTTGTTTGGACAACTAACGTGACCGGACAACTTATTAAACCTTATTTCGACCCCTGAGCTTGCATTGTTCTTTATAAAACCGCCCGCTAAAGATTATTTGACATACCATTTAGCAGATGAAAATTGTCGAACTTGGATTTTGATACGAATGTAGTCTTTTCTCGTCTTCCCGAACATCCTGTCATTTTCTTATGTTTCTGAATACACGACATACTATGAAAGAGAAAAATGCAAAGTTTTAGTTAAACCTTTTGAAAACGAACAAATTAAGAGCTAATTAATTTGATGTAAATTGAGGGGATCAAATTTCGCGGTTTGGGCTATCCGCGAAATTCAAATATTTAAATAAATTTAATTTCGAGGACCGGTCTGTTCAAGCATTCTTTAGAAAATGAAAAACACAAAAATTAGAAAACATAAACGAAGTAGAAATCCGCGAAATTTACCCCCCCCCCCCTTAAAGTAGCTAGACCATGTTTTGCATACACCACTGTGATTTTCTCTGTAAATAAGATGATTAGAAGTGTTCTCTTACTCACCAACAAGTTCTCATCTTACAACTAGGACATGTGTACTTGCAGAATTCTTCAAGACAAATCTCACATTTCCTGAAAAGTGAAAATAATCAGCTAGTTTAGTTATCACCAGGTAAGAGAGGAAAAGAAGGTTACGAGAAAGTTAAACAGGATGAGAAAAAATATTAACATATTTGGTCCCTCTTTCGAAAACTAAACGTTTACAGTAGCTTTTGAAACAATTTTACAGTTAGCTTTTATCGTTCCAGGATGTTTTTTTGTTTGATGCAAAATTTGTTTTTGTCTGGTTTTAATGTGGAATGTGAGGATAATATAAACAGAAGTATGACTCTCTGATAAATGATGATCTTTCATGGTATATACCCCCTTCCCAAATATATATTTAAATTCTTGAGCCCCTTCCCCTAATTTATTTTAAACCATACAATTACAGGCAGCCTCTGTGGAGAACCGTATAACGGTGTTTTCCCAATTGACATAGAAGCAATTTCCCAATTGGGAAAACTATTCATTTTTAATATGAATATTCAATTTTAAGCCAAAGTAGATGTTTAAAAATCAAAATTTTCTGCCCCTCACCACCAACCATGGTGGTGCTTCGGGTGTCACTAACCCAAGTTAATTTCCCAATTGAGTGAAACGGTTTCTCAAAATAAATTCTGGCTAACGCCCTACCATATTCCAGCTGGGAACTTAAAAAATATCTAAAAAATTTCCCACTCAGCTGCTCAGAAGGCCAACCATGGTAGCCCTTCGCATAACATAGGACCAAGCTATAGAGAGTTTTCAGCTGTAGGAGGCATGTAGAAAGTTTCGCAGTTAAACCAAACTGCAAAAAAAGAGGGAGGTGAAACTATTTTGATGCTCATGTATTGAAAGAGTAGGAGGCTAGACAATTTAATGTCTGGGGAGGGACCTAAATCTTTTGGGGGACCTAGAACCCCTCTACGTAGATACAGTACCATGTTTTTATTATTTTTACCACTAATCGTTTTTATTTCCTGTATCCCATAAAATGGTTCCTCTTACAAGGATTTGATATAAAAAAAAATCAACAGAATGGGGGGGGGGGGGGATGGTATAAGGTTGAAATTTGAAGTAACAGCCGAAAAAAAAAAGTTGAGGAGGAGTATCAAAAGCAATTAAATTAACCCTTGCAATTAGAGTAATAACTGATCTTTACTCTTGTCCTAAAATTTGCAAACTTTCCAAACCTGTAAATAATGGATATTATGTAGGAAAGGGGGGAAACACAATATTTGATGAAATGTTTTTTATGACCAACCAAATGAAAAATTAAATCAAACCATAGTTTAAAAAAATATGAATGAAGCAAATGTACCTTAGTCTTCTATCAATAACGGTTGAGACTGTCTTTGGCCCACATGTAGGTGGACTTTTCATCCCTACATCTTCAACATCAATGTTTAGAATTTCAACTGTCTTCTCCACCACCTTACTGCCAACTACCGGTGAATTTCCGGTCAAATCAATGGTATCAAGCAGAGTTTGGGTTCTCTCTAATGTTGACATCTTGAGTAATTTTATCTTTTACTGTCACTATAACAAGTTGAAAAGCAGTTAGAACAAATAAAACATTAACTATTTTTCACTAAATTTAAATAGTCAAAAGTAGCTTACTAAATTATCTCCTTTAATTTTTAAATAAATATAGTAGAAAAGAAAGAAAGAAATGGATTGTTGTTTTTCTTCCCTTGGATCAATCTGAACGCGGAGCAATGCAAAAATGTTTACTTTTTGGGAAACACCGTTACAAATGGGGGTGAAGTGAAATGCTTAATTTGATTATCTTGAAAACACCACCAAAAAAAATACAGTATTATAGTAGTAAAATACAGTATATACATATCTAAAAAAAATTTAGTTCGATTTTAATTGATTATTAGCTTTGATTGATTCTCTAATCAGCCATGAGATAATTAGTAAAATATCTTATGAAGAAGCAAATATCAATTTAAATGATCATAAAGTTTATATATATTTCATGCCACAAACTATTAATTGCATAGACATAAACATTAAAGAACTATTAGTCGTTGGTATTCCTTTGAGCACTGACTCAATGATTTATTTGGCAATCCACTGTTATGTTAATATGCAGTATTTTCAGATAAAGGTTGTCATTGTGACAATTTACTGTTTTGTTACTGAAAAAAGCATAATAGTAGTTATGCTGTTTTGAATATTCTTGGAAATAATTAGCACATTTTTCGTAAAAGTTATGTTCTATAGTCGAAAAATCTAGTGCTAAAATCCAATTTAGAGCCTAGAAATCCAATTTCCATATGCATCTGTCTACTATCTCTTGTCTAATAATGAATTTCAGAAAATTGAGGAGCACTTATTTAAAGGCAGAAAAAAATCAATAAGATCGACTACCCAAAAAGTGATTTATCTACTGTAATAGTTTAGTAATTTTTAGTAGGATTTTATTATGCAACTTTGACTCAAATAAATTAATATCAAATTGAATACAATGACAAACGTTAAACAATTTTCAATAAGTATGAAAGTTTACTTATACTAAAAAACAAATTGAATTCATTGTACAATATGCAAATCATATAACTTTTGTTGAATGATTCCTTTAATCTTTTGATTTTTTTTGTTGTCTTATTTTGGTCCATTTGTTTTTCTTCTTTTTAGTTGAATCATTGGTTCCCATAAAAACTTCTTTAGACTCTTCTGCTTTTCTTGTGTGCAATGATTTTTCCCAATCTTTTCTATACAACTTATAGATTTTCATTGTAACCCTCGCATCAATAATTGAGCTATGCTCGCCAGACTGAATACTCTCTTTAAGAATAACAGCCACTAATTTTTTTAAAGCTGGCCTATTTGTTCGGAGTAGTTTGTGGAATGGCTTATATTTAGCCGTGTCCCGGATCTGCTTTCTTGAGTGACCCAACATTAACACTTTTAAGTCATTCTGCAATGCATGCCCTACTAAAATCCTATCTTTTAAAATGTCTGCTACCTCCTTTTGGACTTGTTTGTAGCCGGGCGCATTAACCAAATCTGATGGTCTCACTCCACTGACAGCTGTTCGATAGTCAACAACTTTTTCTGCTGGTTTTACAAATTTGTCATATATACATTCACAGTTACTGTTCACTAGAGATACCCTGGCTAGTGCGTGTTCTTTCCCCTCAAAACCTATGCCGACCATTTCACAATCAAGAGCAACATGTTTTGTATATTTACTTGGGTCATTTAGGACAGTTTCATCATTCAGTTTTGTAGATGAAATAGGTACATTCTTAATTTCACCTCCATTTTCTTTTTTCGAATTTTCACTTTTGATTCCACATTCTTGCTCCAGTAAAAGTGGGTCCACATCATCAAACCATATTGGGTTGGGTACAGGTTTCTCATCAACAATCTCCTTGTGTTTTTTCCAACTCCGCCTTTTTCCAGCTCCATCAGTTTTCTTGGAACTGTTTTTGTTCTCATCTTTTTTAGGCACTGGTTTTTTCTTTTCTTCTTCAAGGAACTTTTTCCAGTTTGAAGAAAAGTCTTCTGTTGAGTTCGGTTGGTTACTAATATTTGGTATTTTTTTATTTTTCTTCATCTTGTGTTTTGCTTTGCCAACTTTATTCTCCCCATTTGGTAACGACTTGACTTCTTGAATTTTCTTTTCCTTAGGCCTGTTTTCCTTCATTACTTTCTGAAAAAAAAATAATTTAAAGTCAATTACGATTTTCTAGATAGACTACCTTAAAATATTGATACGCCAATGATGTCCTTAGCTTGTAGAGTGTACTAAGCAATAATACTGATGTACAGTTTTTTATAATAGAAAGATAGCAAATAAACAGGCTTCTCAGTTTGCACGAACGATAAAATAGTGTAGAATTCTGATATATTTTGATGATTCACAAAGCTGAAACAACGTGTAAAAGTGTTTATTGCACAAATTTTATATGTCCTACGTAATGGTTTATCTTTATTTTCTATTTTTAAAGATAATTTAAGGAAGCTGAATTGGCCTTGATACAATGAAAAAGATCAACATGAGAAAATTGGTCGCTCGTCTAGATAAATCTGGGCGTGCTCGTGCGCGAGCGATTGCTCGCCTAAAACAGAGAAGCCTGATTAAAATAATATTTGATACAAGCAAACAATATTCCCAAATAATCTGGATCGGTGTGACGTTACCAAAATCACCTTGGATTTGCCACAGCAATCAAATTGATTAAAAGAATTCCAGGACTTTTTCAGGACAATTTGTATAAAGCTCAAACACAAGACTTCAATGTTGACTTTTGAAATAATCAATATCAGTGGTATAACTTAGGTTGTTCGACGGTACGGTACAACAAAAAAATTATGCAGACTACCAAGATTATAACAAATCGTGCGTATGGTATTCTGTGTATTAAAAAATTTCCCCGTACAAATTACAGGGTATATCCACCCTCGTAGCTTTATGGACAAACAGCCTTGATTATAAGCACCCACCCGATTAAGCTTGATTAATTTCAACATAGTGCCACGTAGCCATAATGTCTGTCTTGTTGTTGAGTTCAGAATCTGAGCTAATAAGTGCCACACTGGATTTAAACAGTGCAGAGAAATTATTACACTTGCAAAAAGTTGTCTACAGTACGATCACGAATAGATTATTAAACAATACTCACAAATAGCAGATCATACCACCTCTTTAGGTGGCACCCAAAAGAAAGTATGGTTAGTGTCATCCGACCGACCCTTCAAAAATTAAAATAAATATTACTATCAGTTTGTATATACTTGTATATACCATATCGCATTTCTGCATTTCATTTCTACGATCAAGTCTATTGAAATAACGATGAAAATTTGAAAAAAATGCACCATTTTTGAGATATTTGAGTACTGACCAACCCTAGATAGATATATAGATAGATATACAATATTTAAAGTGGATAACCCAGAAAAACCTGATTTGGCGTTCCTAATGACACAAACCATAATTTCTTTTGGGTGTGCCGCTTTACTCTTACTACGAGGGTGGACATACCCCGTAATTTGTACGGGGTTTACGGGGTAATTTTCGAATTAGATATTGATATCTACCCATACACCCCTGTACGTGTACGGGTAGATTTTTGTACTAGTCAAAAACTGGCAGGAAGCTCACCACGACCCTGGGTGACCTCTGTAAAATTTGCGGATGTACAACCCCCGTACACCCTGTACATTCGCCAATTTTACGGGGGTCGCCCAGGGTCGCAGCTCACCCTCATCAATGTTTGCATGAGGTGGAGGTACAGCGATGTCGCTCCAAGTACACACACGGCACTGTTTTGAAATAGATATTTTTCACATGGAGCTAGCTAACATTAGTCCCCTTTCACTTTCAAACCAACAACAAACAGATGTACGGAAATGATAATCTACTTGTGACGGCACAAACGTCTTCACTCTCCTGGCACAACACGTACGAGAAAAGCGTGCAGAAGTTCCCCTACATTTTAAGCGCTATTCCGCAGACCAACAGACTTGATAAAAACACAAAACTCCTTTTCGCAATGTGTGCAAATCAGACTATATTCCGCATTTCTACTACGATTTGTTTGTCCAATCACGGCTGAGAGGGACTAATGGCGTCGCCATGCAAAGTTTCTCTATTGGGCGTCATTTTTGGCGGTGTCCTTGTTTTTTTCACGGTGATTTTTTACTCAAATATCCACTTTGCCTTACTATTCACTCTAAGCGTTGTTTGAGTTTGCGCAAATTTCTGGTTCAGCTGAAAATTGGAGTTTTTTGAGGGTATGTCCTATTTAGGCAGTACCGTAAAAGGTGTGTCTTATTTAGGAATCTTTCCCTGACTGACTGAAAAAGAATGTGTTGTAAGATTTTCAGCACGATATGAAAATCATCTATAGGATACACATTTCAACGATAGTGTATATGTGAAGGGAGGACACTGGGAGATGTATTTGTGGACAATACAAGGGCAAGGCCGTTAAAAAGGGGAAGAGGGGAGAGAGAGTTTGAAGATAAAAAAAGTCAAAGACATAGAAAGTTGACTCATGACTGTATGTAGTGTACTGTTGACTGCTTTCCTTCAGTCATATCAACCATAAATATATGCAGACAACAAAATGATATCATATAATAAATCAAAATCAAAATTAGGCCACCAAAACATCCAAAATATCAAGATAAAAACTCTAACTGAGAAATTAGCCAGCGTGCGTGCAACATACAAACATTGTTCCGGCCAATGGCCATTGTCTAAAATGGAAAGTAATTGAGCAAATTCAATATTAAATCAGCACCCTTATAGTCTCACGCCAACCGCCCGCTATTCTTCCCTCTCCCCCCCCCCCCCCCCCCCCCCCAACCTACCCTACCTCGATCCCAGGGGTTTTGTTTTTTTATATAACTCTGTTGGTTGAAATCTCACCTGGGGTTCTATAGTGGAATAAAGATTTTCGGGTGAAATCAACCGGAGCTAGCTTTGTAAATTTGCGAAAAAAACCTAGCTCGCCTCGACTCGGCGGCGGGTTGATTTTTCCCAAAATCACCCTCAAAAACATGATATTTACTCAATTTTTGCAACTTTTCTGATATTTGGATGGATGTCGCCGCGAAAGAAGAGACTCAACCTACCATGTACCAGAATCTTCCGTCGCACGGGAGTAGCAAAGTAGACTCTGTATGTACCGTTATTACGGGGAAATAACTAGCTAGCTAGCTTTTAACTTTTTTACTTATCATATGTGTAGTAGTAAACTACAATCCTGGACTAAATAGTTTGAGACAGGCTTTCATTCCAGCATTAAGGAGTTCACTTGGACTATCTCCCCCCTCT
>JAYRBV010023963.1:0-10877 GCA_036023255.1 Mitrocomella polydiademata
TACTCGGATCTTAACGAGTGCCGATAGACCAAGAGTAGGGCAAAAAAGCCCGAAACGGTTTATCAGATAGACTAACTGTGAACGAGATATACGGTGAACGAACTTTTTTATAATCATGCTTATTCATTGACCGGCTAATGTCAAAATCTACGAAGGTGATTTTAACCCTTTATGGAACGACGAGCCTTGTTTACTACATGGTAGAACGAAAATGGCTGAGTAGATAACTTTTGAAAAGATACGAAACATGTAAAGAAAATTTTAAAACCACGTGTATTTCAGCTATGTACATTGTACGTTGTAGAGTACATAAATGTAAGTTAACATACGTAAACGTAACATCTACGGAAATGGTTTATCATTGCGCTTTTCTCATCTTTCTAGATCCTTGTACGTACACAAGCGGACAATCTCTCTGATCTGAAAAGTGTTACTGAAGACTTAGGTAAAGCGCTACATAGCTTGAACACTTCTAAACTATTGAAAGTGATTTTTGGGGTGTTCGCACGTTGATTTGACAGAGATTTACTATACTTCTAAAACATCTAAAGTACCACTTCCTTTTCGTATAGGTTTATCTCCTCAGGGTCGTGTGAAGCTTGTGAAAAGTGCTTCCATTGCACCACCAGGAATCAGGTAATTTTGATCAATACTTGACGATAATTGAAGAGATTTGTAAAAACTAGAATAGGTGATGTGTAAACACAAAATCATGGAAAAAAGTAGTTACCAGACTTCCTTATAAAAAAAAGCCAACGCAATGTTGTGCCATCCCATAAAACAGAAAAAGTTCATTGTTCGTTTTTGGTCGACCCCCTTCCTCCTCCCAAGTCGAACGTACTTTTTGAATGCCCCCCCCCCCCTTCAAAGCTTTTTGATTCTTGTGCCCACTTTAATAAGGCTACATTATAACCTACAATTTCATATTTTAGTGTTTCATCATTCACCCATTTATTTTCGATGACATGTTTAAAAGTCAACGAAGCCAACCCCAATAATCTGTATGCGGGAACAGAACACGTACGTAGTAGAGACGTTATTTGTACAATAAACCAAAAAGTTCTTCTCATAACGTCGCATGGAAAAACACTGATATATACAGTATAAGTCCTTTCAAACTTGCTCACTTAAAGATGTTCTGCTTATTTTAAGGGTGATATCATTCACATGACCCGCTTCAGTAATCGGCCGACACCCAAAACATTTCGCCAAGGAGGTAACAGAATGTTATGGAACCCGGACAACTTCAATTCCACAGGAAAACAAATTCAATTTACCTCCAGGGTATTTATTGAAAAACCACGGTGGTAACGTGTCCCTACCCTGGAGGGGAATTTAATTTTTTTCCTGTGTTTATTTATTATTGTTTTCATTGTTGGAAACCATGCGTAATTCGGAATACAGACACAATACACTTTGTTTCAAACTGTATACTGCTGTGTTAACTTAACAATTTTAAGGTACTGTATCTGCTGTGACTATTGACTATACTTTTAATTTGTAGCCGGGAGTAACAAAGTGAATTATATTGATGTTTGCCCTTGGAAGATGCCCTACATGCTGGTGAGTGGGTTAAATCATTAATCGATATTCTTTGTTACTTCAACCCTTTCTTATCCAAGATAGGGTAATTCCCCCCCACACCCCTATGCTTTAAATATACCAAAATTACGCTCTTGCTGTGAAAAGCTTGAAAATGTTCAAAACAAATGAAATAACTTGTAAAATATTTGTCCCGCCCCTATTATAAGGGCTAAAAATGCTCATTTTGAGTCCTAGATTGCTTGGCAAAAATTTCGATCGTTTTTTAAATACAGCTCAAACTTTATGAAGAAATCAAATAATCATTTTTTGAATGTCAATTGGATGTGTTAAATCATGACCAGAACTAGGGTATACTGTGCTAATCGGGACCCAGCTGGGTAAAAATACTCTTTCCCTTTAACTAATTTTTAATGATAAAAAGCAAGTTTTGATATGATTATATTTAAAGTGTCTGTTTTTTTTAGGCATGTTACGATGATGGGTGTGTGCGTTTGTTTCACGTCAAAACAGGTTAGTTTTGGAAATTAGAAACATTTTGAATTTGGGTTTCAAAAATTCGAAATTTTAAAGCTTGTTCTTTCATTAAGAATTGTTATTCAAACATAAATATTAATTAGAACTGCCGCTTCTTCGCTATTCGAAAAGTCATATTTTTATAAAGAATCACCCGAATAGTATAGTTTAGAGGGAGTTTTTAAAATTCTAAACGGAGACAAGAAAATTAGTTTGAGGCAAATGTTTCGATGAGTATTTTATCTTTTAGAGAGTGCCTTGATGACGTGGCCGAACACAACAAGTGGTGCCCCCCTATCTCATGTACAGTGGTCACGAAGTCGTCCAAGTGTTTTCTTCACAATGGATTCCGAGTCTGTCCTTTATATATGGTATGAATCATTCCTGTAGGATTGTACTCGAATACTATATACAGTGTACTAAAAAACTCAGGACGTCACATGCGAATTACAAATAATACAAACGTAGAGAACAAAGAGATATATATAATGCATGAATTTATAAATCAACTATTTTTACGCTTTACACTTTACACATTTAGGTCATAAAAGTTATTGAACATGCACGTGACTTTATTGTTACATATTTAGCGTCCTGATTTTTTTGATACACCCAGACAGGAATGATGTAATTGCTTTAGTGATTAACACATGTTGCAAAGTTTTTCAAGTATGGAAATATGTCGGTATAGAACGAAACGCCAAATTCTCGATCCCCATAAAGTCCAGGTAGCCTTGAAACTGGTGATGGCTATGTGGTGGTGCTACGCACAAGGTTATTTGCTAAATCCCCGGTCAAAATATGTTATCATAAATGACTGTAAAAATTGTTTCATTCTGTTTTCTCCTCAAAATCGATAAATGTTTGAAACAAGGTTTTAAATGCTTTTAGTAAATTACTTTACGTAATAAGTGGTTGCATTTGCTTTTGCTTTTTATCATTTTCAGGAATCTTTTGGAATCTGACATTTCCCCGATTCATCAGATGAAAGTACAACGAAAAGATAAAAGGTATGATTACCTGACCTTCACCCCTATTTATTATGGTTAGAGGGGTAAAACTAGCCTCAAATTATATGTACATAGTATCCGGCATTCTCGTTTGTTTTTATAGAGCCGTTGGTTTTACACTAGCAAATGACTATTCAGCCCTTGGTAGGGGCAGTCCAGGCAGAACACCCGAAATGGTAAGACTTTCTTTTTCTGAAGTTCTATCTTTGTTCCAATTTCTAGTGTTGCCGCTGCGTGACTAAAGGTGTTCGAATCGTAACTATCTAGTTAGAGTTCCCAGGGAGGCAGGGCAACAACGATTTCTCAACCAAATCGTTCTATGTATCTATCTGCTTAGCATCAAGAAGAAGCAATCCTCGCTAGGGTGAAAATCCGTAAATAGTATCGATGATAACGTCTCTTATAAATAATGATATTTAACGAATTTTGTTCTTCAAGTATACCCTATTTTCTTTCTTTTCTCTATTAGGCGTTGATTTTTGGCGACGGTTCGGTAGAAATTCATCGCCTGTCGAAGAATTTATCCGTCATGACGGCAGATGAGTTGGACAACATGGAATCCTTCTTAGCGAACATTTCGTGATGCGAATCATTAAAAAGTCAAAACACTCCTCTTGCCTCTAAAAGTAAACCACTCCTCCACATAAATCTTTCTGAATACTTTGCCACCTGACTGGAACTTTCTGCTTGAAACTGTATTTCCTTCCGATGAATTTTCTTATGCAGATTTTAGGTTTTCCCCAATCCAGGGATATGAGTTTTTTTTCTGTCATTATTTCTACCATCCAAATATGACTTTGATCTTTGATTGGCCTAGAATTTTCTCCAATATTGTTTTCCCTTTGGAAATTCAATTTTCCACCAAGGTCCTTTTTTCCCTGTTTTTCTGGGGTTTTTAAAAGCATTTTATTGATTTTTTCGGAACTGCGGTTGTGTCCGACGGAAAAGGGCCAGTTGATTAAGATGATATTTGATTTTGAATTTTTGTTTATTTCTTACCAGCAGCCGGCAAGGAAATTTGCCAGGCTAGTTTTTAATTACTTTTTTTTTTCTTTTTTCACAAAGATGCAGGACATTTTGTATGTAAATATTTGTCATCGTCGTCGTTGAAATAAATTGTTCAGTTACATTATAAAGATAATGAAGAGAAATAAGAGGCTGTACTTATTTTCTTAAACGTGAGAAAATGTTTTTAACACACCTTTCTGAGATTACCCATTTAATTGCGAACCATAATTGTCATGACAAACGACCCCAATTACAATTAACTGCGTAGAAGTTCACTCGAGCTTAAATTCGATTATCGATTTTGCGACGTTGCTAAAAGACAGAACGGGCGGAACGGGCACAGAACGAGCGGAACGACCACATAACGACCCGGAACGACCAAAGAACGACCCGGAATGACCAAATGTAATGTATTTAGAGCCTTAATTGTGTCCCGTGTAGCATCTGCACAAATTTAGGCACGCTAGTTACACGCTAGGTACTTTCGAGTAAACCACTTTTTTTTAGCACTACACAGGAGAACATCTTCAAATTCCCTCCCAAATTTGCCACGGGGAAATGCACTTTTACCCGGCAAACGGCCATTTTCTACCGGGGCATTTGGGGTGAAATGTCGTTCCAACTCCCCGGTAGAAAATGGCTGTTTTGGGTAGCTAGCCACAAGGATAAATGTTACTCTGAATGTAAAACATACTATTAAGTTACTATCTTCATAGCGATACTGTCCCACTGTATGTTTTGTCTGTTCTCGTGGGCAATAATTTGGGCTGTTTTGTTTTTCACTTTCAGAAAAAATAATGTGACTCTGTCTGGTCTATCTGGGTATTAACAGAAAGAAGTCAGGTATCCCATGATCTCGGTTCGCGACAATATATCTGCAGGCTGCCAGCCCGCCGAATCCCTCCCCCTTATCCAAAAGTTTGTGAGTCCGTTACAATCGCATCAACACTTAAAGCCCTGAATACATTATTTCGTATTTTTAGATCGTTCCGGGTCGTTCCGCTCGTTCTGTGGTCGTTCCGCCCGTTCTGTTTTTTAGCAACGTCAATGTATTTTGTAAGTTTGCAATAAGAATGGTAATCTCGGGACTGGAGTATTTGTTAGGCATCCAAAAGTTATACCTTTTGCGAAAAATACTGCCAACTATGACTGGAAAAACACTTGAACAAGTACGTATTTGATTAGCCCGAAACGGAAATACTGGAATTTGAGCACAAACGGGAATTCTGAAATACGATCTGCAATTTGAAACTTGACGCTGCTGGAATAGCGCTCACGCAACTTTGATTATATCAAGCGAAAAAATTAGTTTTTAGTCTAGGGGAAAGCTGGAAACTGGCTCTGGACCAAAAAAAGCTTCATTTTCGAGAGTTTTTTTTTTTTCAGAGTTGTGATTAAGATGGGCCACAAAATGCGCATGAACATATGCGATAGTTTGAAATCACAACAGCCTCGGCGGGTGAGCTTTTACAAGAGAGTGGGGGAGAGAAGGAGGCATGCCAATAAAATAGTTTAAATTTCACAACAAAGCTCATATTGAACTTCCTGGTTATACCACCCAGGGTGCACCCTTTACATAATATCAATATCTTTCTATGTACCATATTTCAAAATCATTTGTTTTGACCTCTGAATTTAATTGTCCTTTCCTTGAATTGTCCGAAGTGTGTATCAAAATATGTAATACGCAACGTATATTCCTTTTATTATGATGCGATGCACGTAACTTGAAATTTTTTCAGATACCAGGTTTTTAATTTCATCTATCTTAATAAAAGCACTATTCTGTCTGTCCGTACGTGTTTAAAATGGTAGCCGAGCTGTGGGAGAAATAATTTCAATTTTTTCAAAAAAAAGAAAAGTGAAAGTGTGTATTTACGTTGCTGGACAAATTATAAATCTATGAAAACCCAAGAAATTCAAATTATTGGTGACTTGAACGAGAAATGATGGCTATGACCTTTCACCTTTGCGAACTTATGTGAAATATATAGTCATGCTATCAATGACAGCACGTTGCCATGGCATGCTATTCATTGTGTCATGATTCTCTTATGTCAACACCATTTCAATTGGGGGTATTTGTGTTAACAAAATAAATGCAAAAAAAAAAATTTTTTTTTACACGCCACGAACACAGTTCATGTATGTTTCAAAATAATGACAGTGTATTATCACTTCCAATTGTGTGAGCATATATAATCGTTGGTTGGTTCTGTAAAGGCATTTCAGGTGCGTTTTAAAAACATATATATAACTTATCATCATCATTTTCAAGTTTTTACCAAAGATTATATCATTATAGTACTTTATTGACGGATGACAGGATAGACTCTCTTCAGTATTATGTTGTCCCATTATGAGGGTCCTACTTTATTCGGATAAACTTTCGCGAATCGACAAACTGAAAAAATTTCGCGAAATAAGCTTTTGCGAATCATGATTTTGAAATTTATTTTTAGTTTAAAGTTTAAGCATAAACCTTTATCTTCATCGGATAAACTTCCGCGATTCGGCGATGTAGACAACTTACAGTGGGTAAACTTTCGCGAATGGTAATTTTCCACAAAATTCGAGACATAAACTTTCGTGAAAAAGGCCAAAATTCGTACTTTCGATGCAAACCCCTTCAGTCCATTTTATGTTATGAAGTTGGCAGTTAGAGGCTTCCCTCGCCACTGTAACCGCCGTCAGACTCAAACCTGACCAGCATAGGTTAGGTAAGGTGCCTGTATATTTATTGGCTCAATTTGACTCACAGCGTGCAGGATAAGTCTTTGAATAAGAAAGACTGTCTGCAAAATGGAGACATATTGAAGACGGGAGCGAGGGTTTACTGCTACAAAACAGTGGATTCTTTGTTGCTTCAATATAGATGGGAGGGGGAGGTGGCAAACCTTCTTCTTTATTGACTGCAGATGGTGGTATGCATTTTGTTATGATAAGTGCACTCTAGACTAGTCTACATTATAACATAATAAAAACGCTTGCAAAACCTATGACTCCTCTATTCGTTTATTTTAGAGTTGTTAATCAAACACGTGGGATGGTTTTCCGTACTGTTCTATTCATCATATTCCTTTCAATATTATGGCTCCTATTTATGCTGCCTGTAATACCTTTGATACCATTAGGATTAATAATGCTGTTGCTCAAACGCCTAGAGGAACTTACCTACAAATTCATGTACGGAGCAATGCACTTCAAAATCGAGGAAACGCCCTGGCTGTATGATGGTCCAAGGAACAGAGCGATTATCAACTGTCTGTTAATGCTTGATGATTATCTTGATATCAAGACGTTCCAGAGTCTCATCGACACAAAACTAGTGTTTGCTCGAGACAAGGAAACAGGTCGCTTACTGTACCCACGCATTACAAAATACGTGCATCCAGGCTATTTGAATTTCTATTGGAAGGAGGAGGCTAACTTCCAACTCAGTGATCACGTGTACGAATGGAGTGAGAATCCTTGCCAATCCAAGACAGAGTTGGAGGATTTGGTCAGTAGTTTTGCCGAACGACCCCTCATTACAGATGACCATAAGTCCCCCTGGGAGTATGTTTTGATCCATTGTAAAGACTCTGACGGTCACAAGCGGACCGCCATACTCGATCGCTCCAACCACGCGCTTGCTGATGGCTCTTCTCAAATGTATTTCTTAATCAACCGACTATGTGGAGACTCGGAAAATAATGAGTATCTATCCGGCAACGGTTCTAGACTTACGGAAACCGAGAAAAACATGATTCGTTTGAAGGCATGCTTTTACTTTCCATACAATATAGTGAGATCTTTGATTCCGAAATTTAAAAGGGCTACCTCCTTTGATTGCGCTTCTCTGTCGGGAAAGAAACGCTTGATTTACACTAAACCGATCAGTTTAGATCTGGTGAAAACCATCAAACGACAGCTCAACGTCACAGTCAATGATGTAATGGTTGGTTGTATAGCAACAAGTCTTCACAATTATTTCCGAAGCAAGAACGAGAAGGCGCCTCCTAAATTCATCGCTTGTTTGCCGCTGGACACCAGGCTAAGCATCGAGGAGGCGAAAGAGTTTTCAAACAAAATCAATATTACACAAATAGCACTTCCTACAGAGAACGCTGACCCCATCAAGAGTATTCACGATGTCCATAAATCCATGCAAACGACCAAGTCCAACCTTGAAGCGATGAGTATGAGATTTGGCCTTCGGTTCGCAGCTAGCTTTGCACCCCTATTCATCGTACAAAAGATCATTAGGACTTCGCTCCGACAGTCAGCGATGGTCGTATCCAACATTCAAGGCCCGAGTAAGGAACTGCGATTGGCTGGAAGGAAAATGAAATTCCTGGTTTTTTGGCCACCCGGTAAGGATCAGGTCGCATCCGGTATATCTATCTTTAGCTATAATGGATCCATCTTTGTAGGGGTAGGATGCGACGAGACTGTTACAAAGTATCCGGAACATATCATCAAAGATCTACCTCGCATCATTACATCATTGGCTGAAAGTATGAAGGGATTGAATGATTCTGATTGAGATATATTCAAGACTGAATCAAGAGAAGAGTGGTAAAATAACTTGTCCTTTAATATCAAGTGAGTGCGTGTAATGCGTGTTGGAAATTATGAAACTTATATCTTGACTTCCGTGGAGGAAAAACGGACTTTAAGCTTATATATTCAAGCCACCATAATTTTGTGTATTTTTCACAGTCTTTAGGTATTTTTAATTTAAACATTGTAGTGCTATGGTATGCCTACTCAATATTTTAGTAGTGTTGTCTTGATTTATAGCTAAAAACCGTTATTGAAGTTTTGTATAAGAAAAATTTTTGATTTTTTGAAAATGACTTTTTTGTGTGATTTTTGTTTTTATTAAATTTCATTTGAAAGGTAGGTAAGAAATCTTAACTTTATGATTCGATAACTAGCTAATTATTCTCATTATTCAATTATTCAATTTTATTTTTATTATTATAGGATTTAAGCTCTGACATCAATAAAACTTGTTCTTTTTACATTTCATACATACAATACATATAATATTACAAATTTCACGTTTGACGGAAAATAATATTTACATATTTGTTAATTCTAATTGCTGGAGTTGTTCTGGTTAAAAGAATCACCCGGACCTTTGATTGCGGGAGTATTTTTGATAGGCTTTCTTAAATTCCTTGCAAAAAGAATAATTGAAAGTGACTTAGTGACTTAGAAGAAAAAAAACATCCACTCCATGTAACAATCCTCTTTCAAAAAATATTTTGTATGTAGGTATAGGTATGAAAACAACAATTTATTTTAAAATTAAAAACATTTTTCGGCAAAACCATCTTCAGTGCTTGAGAATAAAATTTACATGGAAATCAGCTAGTTACCGGAAAGCTTTTACTTATTAATTTTAAAATAAATTCTTGTTTTGATACATTTCTACCTACTGTATAATTTATAATTCATAGTATATAATAATTCTTATAATTTTCAACCACATATGCAAGTGGAAATCACACGATAAATACAAATTTTGTATTTGAAAACACAACGGCGCATTTCCTTGTTTACCAAAGATTTTCATTTTTTCCATATACAGTAGTTCGCGTAAATTCACGATCATGTCGTTCTATTATAGAAAAGTCTCTTAAATATGTTTGTAAAATCGAGGCAAATTTCATCAAATGCCTCATCCTTCCAGTCTACTTTATGAGGTTTAAACAAGTGAACATGAATTGAAACTTAGACACCCTCTGAACCAAATTCACCCATTTCTCGAAAAAGGGACTTTTCTAATCGCACAAAGAGCATCACGGATAATTAGGGCATATCATCACACAAAGAGCATCACGGGTAATTAGGGCATAATATCGACTAAATACCTTCTTCTTTTTTTTACAGACGTTACACACGCGGATTGTTTGTATCCTTATGTCCCAGTTACCCACAATGCTCTGATTGACCGTAAACTCTCCTTTATGACACAAAGTCTCATTGTTCAATTTCACAAGCCCGATCATTGTGACCCTGGAAAGGGTTCGACTTCACACTTGACGTATATGGTATTGTCTTTTACATAGTCGCCAGCATCGACAACCTCGTGTGAAACAAAACTCGGATTACCTATTCCGAGGTTCTCCTTTCCCGAAGGTTTGTTAAATACCGCGCGTACATTTGGAAGTGATCGATTCGGACTTAGCTGGTGGACTTTATGTTTCCGCTGGTCTCCCTGGTCCAACAAATAAAATGTGATTTTCTGATTGAAGGGCCATTCAAGCAAGGCATCGTAGTCTCCCTTCATTATGATCAAATACAGCGACAAGTGCGTTCCTTTACCTCGGTCACGGCCGTTTAGATAAGCTTTTATCCGAAGTTTATATCCATATTGTGACGTGTAAAACGGTTGACTAAATATGGCAACCTCTTCGTCCGATAATTTTGCAGCCTCGAATTGGACGCGAAAGTTTTTAATGGGCCATATAAACAAACCATTCGTACATATCGACCGCGACTCGTTCGAACGTACTTTCGATACAGCCATCGAGAGATGTTCGTTGACTGTCATTTTAATGTGTTCATCTAATGCGTCTTTTCGTCCCTTTTTTGAAACAAAAAGTAAAATGAAAAGATCAAAATTGTAAAGAGAATTTACGCGTTTTATTGTATATTCGAAGCAGATTACGAAATGAATTACCCAACGAAATTTTTCTGTTGGACAATTTTCAATTCTACCGTGTCAAGATCTAGAGGTTGTCTATCGGGCAAAAGGTTATCACTGGTCAAAACTCTCTTAAAAATGTCTGAAAAAACGAGACATCC
>JAYRBV010023974.1:0-10876 GCA_036023255.1 Mitrocomella polydiademata
ACATGTCGATAATTGGTACAGATACCGGGTTTGCGCGGATAGCCCTTGTACCTGGAATTCTCACCCAAATTTTATCAAAATTATTTATTAAAGAAAAAATCAAACTTTTAACTTAAAAATTTGCCTAGTAATCGGCAATTACTTAGGAAAGTTCACTTTGTATTCATGTATACCTGTCATAATTTTTTGCTTCTTTTTTCGTTTCGCAAGATTGATTTGGGTTATTGATGCAATTTTTACATATTTATCTGGGCATGTTTAAGGCCTTTAAAACGTTATATACCTCTTTTTTTATTTTCTGGCCACTACTTACTGAGAAAACAGGGGGGTGTCGATAATAGGAGCATGTCGAGAATAGGTGCAGTTACCTTATATCTTTAAATTAAATTCTTTATTTACAAATTTAGATAACTAACTAGTATAAGACTATAAGAGAGGCACCTGGCCCTATTTTACTGTTGTAATTCTTCCATGCTTTCCACTTTCACATGAAAAAATTTATATAAAACACTTGAAGAAAATTCAATTAATAATTGAATTTTCTTCAAGTGTCTTTCATCAATAATTTATAATAGAAAAAGTAAGCATGAACAAAACAAGAAATAAAAAAAATAAAATACTAAAATAAATTTAATAAAAAGTTTGCATAAATAACTAAAAAATATTGATATTGCAATTTTAATATGCAGTATATGCATTAAACACCAACGTAATGAAGCAAAAAAAAACAGTGAATATTAATCTATACTTTTTTATATAGGGTCAGTCAAAAAAAAAAACATAAAGCTAAGATTTTTAACAATATAATAACTCTTAGGAAACTTTGCAGCCTGAGTTACCTAACAAGCAATTCATATGATAAGTGTTATTTTAATATTATTTTTGAGGAAAATTTGCAGACTGGAACATGTATAAGTTAAATAAAAAATGAAAGAATTTTCAGAAAATGTAGACTTGACTTTTCCAAAGAGAAAAACTTTTTTTTATTAAAAGGAAAGCTTTTAATATCATGAACTACAGTCTTCATCTGATAATTTCTTGGTAAGTTTTATACTCTAGTGGAAAGAATATCCTGCTATGAGAAGAAGTATATATACCTTCCAAAACATAGATTTTAATGATGATATATACGATAATTGTGAATCTAAATAAAATCACAGCGGGCCAAAACAAGGGTTTACCTAAAATTGTTACTCTTGTTACATCTTAAAAGTGTTGGTAATATAAATACTCAAAGAATGTATTTCAAATTACAAATTGTGATTTCTCGCAATTTATTTGTCTGAATGCAATAATCTATTCAAAATGTTGACACCATCAATATGGAAACTATGAAAAGATTTGGAAAAATTGTGAGGTTTATCTATGCTTCTTATTCACTTTTAGTAATTATGTTTTTAATATCTAAAGTAATTAACATTCAAAAGTTTAATTCAAAATGGTTTATAAAAACACTTTGAACCCTAGTTTTACCCACTGTGAACTAAATAAACTGAAACTAACTGAAACAAGCACAATTCTCTCAAGTTATGAGGTTACTGTTTCATCTTTATATACATAACATTTTTCTAAATCCATCATTAGATACCTAGGCAAATTTTGTTGCATGAGAACTTCATGAGTAAAATTAGTGACTATAGCTCTTTTACAAAAGTCTTTTAGGGAGAAACCATGCCATGTACGGAAGTTGACACATAAATGCTCAGTCCTGCGAGGCTTTTGCATTTGTTGAAATTTGCCAATCAGCTTGATAAAATTACCATCCAAAGAAAACTGGATGGACAATTTGTGTTGCCAAAAGCAGGGAATGTAGCTGAGAAGTTGACACACTTTACCAGATAACAGATCCAGGACTAAGATGTAGCTTTCATCAGATAATAGTAATGCTTTCATTCCACGATGATGAACACTGATTTCATAATTGTATGGAACATAACATTTATATTGGTATAAACACTTTGATAAATCGATCCTTTTTGTTATCTTCATTTCTGGTTCCAAAACACCAATATAGAATATGGGATGATTGTCTGGTTCCTTTGTTCGCGATGCAAAAAATAGTTTTCCAACAAGAAAAAAATCCTTGATATTTTCTACCTCCTCAATATTCATACTCTTTTCCAAAAGACAATGTTTTGAAGGGCTGTATAGCAAATATTTCTTCTTTTTTATTAAAAGAAGACAGTTACTTGAAAAATGTAGTTCCTTCATTAGCAAACTTATTGAAACGCTTGAAGGAACTTTTATGTTGTGTTTTGTTATTACACAATTAGAGGCTGCTCGATTTGGTTGAATGTGTAAAACTTCTGATACAAGGAGTGTTGGGGTTTGTACTAACCACAAAAATCCATTAGCAAGATTCAGTCCAAAACTACCATGAAAGAAAACAACTTTCTGAAAATAAGTTTTCCCATCCAGTAAATCTAAATAGCATAATTTGAGTGATGGAGTGATGAATTTCAACAAGATAATGCATCGGTCGTCTGCAACATAGCAACGTTCGTTGATGCCAGTCAAGCCTTGAGATCTTTTAAAAACATAAGAATATATTTTACGATCCTTGTTGCGTACTCTTCTCTCATCTTTCACTGTTAGGTGGTAGTATAGAAAATCATCTAACTCAATTTTGTCTGAAGTCACTGATTTTTTGCACAAGTACCATGTGTATCCTTTTTTTAAAAGTTTACGACATTCACGAGGATTTATTTCAGCAGCTGTATAATCTTCTAGTACGATACAATCTAGTGTATTCTTTGTTGGCGTATCTTTATTGTTGATGTCATGAGATGCAGTAGGTTCACATATTGGTATCACTTCTTTTGAGTTATAGCCGTTTTCCCAAAATATAACATTGTGCTCATTTTTTATCATCTGAAAAATATAAAAATAGAGAAGCTGTACCAAAAGTCAAGTAGACAGAAAAAAAATTTATATACTGGTTTATACATCTCTATAACTAAAATCATTGCAGCAATTTCACAATACTTTGCTGGATGGAGACTTTAGGGTGCTAAATAAATGAATTCAAAGTCTTTTTGTTGGCATATAAAATGAGAGAAACCATCTTCTAAATCTCTACAATGAAGTTATGACAGAATAAAGTTTATTTACAAAGACTTAAATCTTTGAAGCTTTAAATTTATATGAATGACAAATGAAAAGCTGGTAAAATTGGAAAACTACTTGTTTTTTAATTGGGATAAAGTTTTTCTCTAGATTTTCTTTTACATGCTAATCATTACCTTGAGACACAACTGTAAGGGACAGGATTCTTTTAACAACTAATATCTGGAATGCTAAGAAAAGGAAGAAACAATGACACACCGTTACATTTTGGTAAAATTCCATTCTCATGAAAAAAGGAACGAAAATAGAGTCCCACCTATCAATACGTAAACAACTGATAAGAAAGGCCAAAATACCTGCCACCATCTTAAAAACACAAAATTGAAAGTTTCTAAAATAAACTCAACAATTTTCCTGCTTTAACTCTACACTACCTTTTATGTTTGGAGCATTATTGCCACAATGAATAAAGAAGAAATATGTCTCTACATTTTAAAATGTATCAAATGAAAATGAATAAGAAGTATCTAACAAGCACCAAATTAAAACATGATATTCTATACAATAAAGGTTTAAAAATTGTCCCTACATGACAGTAAAATATGATTCAATATCTTACGATAGAGAGCAAGGCAAAGATGAAAATATATGATGTATGATGATTGCATGTTTTTTGATAGGTTTGATAGATTTAAAAGAAAACCCTGAAAAATCTGAGAAAGTATGAACTTTATGCAAAAATGTCAGTGGAAACACAGCTAAGCCCGCCATGAAAAGTCACTTGTTTCCTATCATGTAAGAACAGACTAAACCAGATTAGTAAATATGAAAACTTCAAATCTTTGTATAAGGTTAATAAAGATACATTTTATTCAATCAAGGATGTTTAAGCATCAACAAACTAATTGAAATAATTTCATGCAAGCCCATTGTTTGAAAGTGATGGTGAGTAGCTGGCAGAAGTGACAACAGAATCTTGACCATTTTTAGCAATGAAAGACGATTTACTCTCATTGTGATTGCCAAAATTCCCAATTGATGAGTGATATTGAGGGGGCATAACAGCCATTACTTCAGCAATTTTGGCTTTCAACATATCAACCTCTTTACATTTTTCTTTCATGCGATCTTGGGTAATCTCCAACTGACGTCGAGTTTCTCCCAAAGCAGAAAACAAATCGAGTTTGAGGCGTGTTTCTGAACTCAAGCTACTTTCTAAATGCATATTCTTCCCTTGAATAGCATTTAAAGCGTTGGTCAAAATTTCAACATCTTTTTTCATTTTTTCACGGTTGTTATCTGAAATTTTACGATTGGCATCTTCCTTCTTAAAATCTTCCATCTTTTGATTAGCTAAATCCAATTTAGACTGCAATTTATTAACTTCAGACTCGAGGTCACTATTGCGAATATTGCAAGCATCGTGATTAATGATTCGTAAGTCATTTTCAGAATTTAATTTCTTCTTTGATTCTTTTAACTGTGTCTCAACCTGTGCTCGGATGTCTCTTTCACTCTTTAGCTTACGCTCTAATGATGTCACCAGTGATTTATCTTGCGACTTGGAGGAGTTAACAGAAGAAATTCTAAAGAAAAATGAATTATTCTACAATATGTTATACAATGCAATCGTACATCATACAGGCTCAATCAAGGCCCTAACAGCGTCCGCTCCCAAAATCTATCAGAAAATGCCTTGAAATAGGAAAGCTTTTGTACATAAAGCTGTCCTTTTTGTGAGAATCAGACGCTGCTCTTTGTTTCTAGAATAGTCATATCATTTGAGGTGCTTGTGACTCAAGTTCCTAAATATCAGATAAATAATCTTGAATTTAAAGTTAAAAAACCTGTTAAAAATAAAAATAAATTACTTTTGTAAAAGACTTTCATTTTCTGCTTTGATTTGCTCAAGTTCAGCCTTCAAATAACGTTCAGCAATTAAACTTGCATTAACTTGAGTACGATATTCACTTTCAGTTTGTCGGACAGAGTGCAAATCATTGCGTAATTTCTTAATATCATATTCCTGTTGGCAAATTTGTTGTTCAGCCTTACGTCTATAAAAGAAAAACATTGAAAATTGGTTATATGACAAATTTCATTGTTGGAATTATTGAATATATATTAGATTGATCAATGGATAACTGGAATATTTCGTACTCTATTGACGCTGCTATCAATCATCAATAAAGCCAGAAAATCAGATCTATCATGTACCTGTAACTTTGTTCCTCCTTCAGTTTCATTTGAATAGCATCAGCAGTGGAATTTCGGTTACTCTTTGGTGAGTTATCTTGGCTTAAGCGACTACTCGATGTAGATTCTTCGCTATCAGAAATATCTAATTCATAGTCAGATTCAGCCGGTGCTTTTGGCTTGTGTTTGGTTCGTTGTTTAGATGTGTTATTACTGATATCACCATTGTTGGGTTTAAAGTTATTAGACACCTTTGTTACACGCACAAATCCACTTTCATAATTTTCATTTATCGTATTGTTCTTTTTATTATTAATGTCTTTGGATGGTATGTTGGAAACAGTTTCTAGATCATTTAGAGAAAGAGAGCTGCTCGGCTTCTCTTCAATTTCAGCCAATTTATGGCCTTTTTTCCGAGAGTCTGTTGTTGAAATAACATCAAAATCTGTTTTAGTATTCAAACCATTTGTAAGAAGTATAGGTTTCTTTTGTAGTATTTCATCTAAAAAAGAAAAGTGAAATACAAAAATAAAACTTGAAATATATGGAGATTTTGGTCTATCAGTTAACTGGTCTGTCAATTAAATTTAATCAATTGTACATACTGTATACCTTTTTAATACATATTTTGGCAGAATTGGTAAATTTCTATGACATAGTTCTGTAAAAATTGTCTGTCGCAACACCAAAAGAAAAATTTCCCATTAAATTTACTTGCCAAAATTTGAATAAAAAAATTGTACTATTTGTTTCGCCAAATATAAACTTACTGTATATAGATTGTACTTCCACAGGAAGTGCATAAGATACCAGTTGCTGGTAAAAGTTGTTTTGCTTCCCAACTTCTGATTTCCTGTACTGTAGAAAAGAAGAATAGGAATCATTTGGATATCCTAAAATAATTATCTAAAAAAGATTCTTAGCTAGTGAACAAAAATAAAGGAGAACTAACTACTTACACTTTTTACTTTATAACCCAGGTAACTTTTGAATCCATACCCAAGGCTTACAACAGGATAACCAATGCTATAAAATAACACCAAAAAAAATTAATTAATCTATACAAATTGAGAAATTGAGTTGAGTTCGACTCTCTCAGTTGGTGATGGGTTCAATTGTCCAAATTTGTCTTCTGAATGATATTTAATCGAGAACTGTCGCATTGTATAAGATTTCTCTAAACCATTAAACTTTAGTTCAAACTACAAAAGAGGGACAGGTTTTCTGGGAAGCACTGTATATTATGCTTTATCAAAGATTGATCAAAAAAGAAGTAAATAAAACAGTAAATCAATTCTATCTTATAAAAAATAATTACCAGTGAGCTGCAAAAGGTCGACATATGTCTAAGTGAAATGGTATTGACTTTATTTCCCGCAGTCGCACAGATGCTTCAACGTATACAAATAATAGCCATAAAGACACTGTGGCTATACAGGGACCACGTTCTAGAGAAGAAAAAAGTATGTTACACACAAAGCGTACACAAGGGTATGCTATAACAAAGTCAAAGGTCACCTTTCCATATAATGCATCTTTGTTTTATGCCTTTAAAAACTAAATTTTGAATAACTTTTGAAGTAGCAATCCAAATCGATTCATACTTTGAACAAGTTCTTATCTCAATGAAAAACTTCTTTGAAAAAAAAATTTTTATAGTTAACGCATTTTCATGACGTTATAACGCATTTTTTGAGATTTTGGTATTTTTGTCAACTTTGGCGCGTTATTTTGTGCGTAATAATTATAATTGGTAAAAAAACATAAACTATATGTTATGCTTGCATAAAATTAAATCAGAATTGAAAAACCTGATTTAGTTCTCTTTCAAATGAATTTTTTAAATGGTCAAATTTTACCAAAAAAATCAACTTTTTTGACATAAATGATGATGTCATCGCCTAATGTACTACATTCATGCCAAGTTTCATAGTCCTAGCTTGTTTACATCAGCCCAGAAAAAGCCTAGGCTGAATAGGGTTAACACTTCCTTCCATTAAACTCCCCTGTTAAAGTTGATTAAACTTATAAAATCCCTGAGCATCTAATTGAACAATTAGGCATGCTTTAATTCAATGGAACAGGTGTTCTGTTATTAAACTTATTAAGCATTTTGTAAACAAAGAAGCCTGCTTCCTTCTGATACGACTAGACTATAGTCTGATTATGTTCCGATATTACTAATAAAATGATGGGGGTGGTGTGCTTTTAAGCAAACAGCAAGAGCAAATAGTCTAAATACCTGTGGTAATAACAAATTGTACCCATACATATGTACTTGCAACAAAAAATAACCAATGCACGGGTAGAAACATGAAACAGACGATATCAGAGAGAAGTGTAATGCAGAGAAATACAAGTGTCAATGCCTAAAATAAAGAGTAATAGTAAAAATAGTAAGACTAGTGAAAACCTCAAGAGCAAGTAAATTTACTTTCTACTCTTTTTTAATATTTTTTTTGGGGAGAACATTTTTAGCATGATTTTTAACTGAGAGACAAAAATATACACCCTCTTGGGGGGACCTGCTAAATATCTTCAAGAAGTCTATTAAACCTGTGAGATTGTTGCAATTTTTTCATGTATTCTTATTCTAATAACCTGTTTATAAATTCAGGTTTGTTCAAAAATTTATCCTGTTCAAATGAAATTTTTAGTCAATGTTTTTTTTGTGTTATGTACCTTTTGTGAGCAATTTCTAACCTTTTCGAAATATATTAGTTAAGAGTGGTTGAGAATGTTGAAAAGACGTTAGTATGAGGGGCAAACCACTACTGAAGAGTTGTAGAGTTTACCAACCATATTCATTCAAATGTAAAAAATAAATAATTTTCTTACCATGCCTTGATATCTGAAAGAATCAAAAGAGCTTCGAATGAGCAACCAAAAGGGCCATAGAAATTCAAAGCGAAATTCTAAAGCAAAGTCCATCATTATGATCAACATCCAAACAATGAAGAATCTGAGATATAACAGCCAGCTATAAAAACAAGAATTGGATTATAATGTTAGACTATTCCTTTAGTACAAAACTCTGTGCTCCTTCACTAGATGGTCAATATGGAAGGGGGTGATAAACATTTTGAACTTTATATTTCAATAAAAAACATCACAATGAATCTGTGATTTTCTTTTCGTTAAGTTTCGGTAGTTAACAAACTTTTTTTTTTAGTAAAAGGCACTTTCCCCCGATCTGGTGACAGACTATTTTTGGTGAATTTTGAAATATATATGGCTTGTTTTTTAGTTTTTTGTTTGTTGTTTTCAATTGAGGGTTCAGTGGAAAAGTCCTGTACTAATTGTTTCCTATGTAATGACCCCACTGTATGTACAAATAAATTAACTGAGAAGAGTGAACATGTTGCTAAGAGGCCATCAACTTTCTATTTTCAAATTTTTGGACCCTCTCTTCCCCTCCCTACTTAGTCTACCCAACACTGTATACCGTTTTGGGATTTTTTGCCCTACTCTACCCTACCCTACCCTCCCCCTCTTATCAACCATGTCTACAAAGCGCTTTGAAGCTACATCTCACTGTTTTCTACACTTCACGCAGCCATACACACCATGCATATTATGCCATATCATGTTTTGTAAGTGTGATAATTTTTCCGTACCCGCCAAAATTCAGTTATCATTTAAACTTTACAGAGATTTTCAAATCTCCTAAACAGCAATATCTCTACCACCCTCCACCTTAACGACTAAAGGCTGTTTTAAAAGATGTGAAAATAGAAAGTCAGCAAAAAGTTATCATTAGGAAATTATTGTGTACTTATTACAAAGTGAGAAAAATGAAACAAACAAAATAAGAGCAATTTTTTCTAAAATTAATGTCACGTCACTCTTATGTGGTATCAGTACCACACTTTTCCGTTGTCTGGGATGAGCCCACCATGCCAATAGGGGTCAACTTCTTGACTTGAAATTGAATCCTGATTGAGGGGTCTACACTATTAACGAGGGTTCACATACCCCTTAATTTGTACGAGGTTAACGGGGGTGTACCAAAATCTAAATCTAAATTTCCCCCGTACCCATAGTGTACGGGGGAGGTTTCAAATGTCAAGATACTATTATTACCAAAAACAGAACAGCAACAGAATACGGCATTTCAAAACAGCGCTGTGTGGAGCGACATCGCTGATCCTTCACCGCATGCAAACATTCAAACCGTGTTTTAAAGATTACGTCATGTTTTGCAAGTGCGATAATTTTCAAATTGCTTAAGATGACGCTGTTTTAGATTATGTCATTTTATATTTTGCAAATACAATATTTCTTAGCACCCGCTTAATTAAGAATACCGCCATGTCAAATTTAATACCCAAACTTCTTGAAGCCTTCTCCTTTTTCAAAACAACTTTTGATGATAGCGTGAAGAACCCAAACCAAAGATGATAAATTTATTAATCTTTCTTTAAAAGCTTCTAGATTAACACCATCAACAGATTGAATATGGGAAAATAATAGTTTTTGCATGACTAGTACAAAAACCAACCCCATACAAGTAGTACGGGGTGTACAGGTGGATATCGAAATCCAATTCGAAAATTCTCCCGTACACCCCGTACAAATTACAGGGTTTGTCCGCCACCCTCGTCACCACTATTATTGTCTATTGAACCTCTCGAATGGATGGCTTTCCCCAAATATTGGTGCAAAAATACAAAAATAGAAAAGTAGAAAGAAAGAAAGAAGTACAAAGTTTGTAATGTCAAAGTATTATTGACTATTGTGGTGTGTTGTGATATGGTGCCACTAGATAGTGGCACCTTCTAGAAGCAAAATCAAGTATACCTAAAATCAGACGATGAAGAATATTTGTGGGAGGTGATTAATTTCATAAAAGCAAAATAATAAGTTTAAAGGGCATGATGCAAAATTTAACAGGAAAATTTTCACCATGGCTTAATTCATTGCTTTTTATTTTATACCAAAAAACACACCTGCCATTAACTGAGTCTGTGATCCTGGACCTTTTGGTTGGTCTTCTTAGCTTTGAAGCATCTATAGTCCTTCTCTTCATACTTTAGAGAATATAGTAACATAAATACAACACTTTTTAAACGAGTGAAGACATTTATTCTGGATTCAATTCAATAAAGGATTTAGTACACTGTGCAGTGATTCTCTGCACCAATCTAACAACAACAAACACTTTAAAAATGGCCCTGCTTCGCTGTTCCAGTCGAATCTACTGCGCATGCGCATTTCTTGATCTATTTAGCAGTCGGAAAAAAAGAAGAGCGAGCGAAACGGGATAAAACTTGATGAAATGTGATGCATTCCAAAAAATTGTTTATATTTCGTATTTTCTCTTTCCCAATAGCTAGCTATCAATGAGAGTTGTTTCATCATGACATGAGCATATTTCCCCAAGAATCTTTTAAAAATCTTTATATTTTAACAGGGTAGAAATAACTAGCCTGTTCACACGACTCAACTTTTAAGGGGGAAAATTTGAATCTGCGTGGAGACTATGCGAATTATCAAAAGGGAAATAAAAAGATATGTCAATTTAAAATGTGATTTTTATTATTAAAAATCTCGCGTTTTTAAAAACATTAGATGCAGATTGCTATTGCGAGGCCCGATGAAACAATAAAGAGAA
>JAYRBV010023985.1:0-10875 GCA_036023255.1 Mitrocomella polydiademata
ACATCCAGTCACCGGGTACAATGAGTGCCTATAAAATATTCTCATCAGATCCGATCTTGTTCAAGGATTCCTTCCATTTGATATGGAGACAATCTGAGGTAATGTATAAAGAATAATGTCCCTAAAATACCTCTAAAAGCACAATTTAAGGCTCATAGATATGAAAAAGACCATTATATATATTGAATCTTGAAAAAAGCATTACTTGTTGAAAAATTATTGGGGGGGGGCTAAGCCCCCAGCCCCCCCACTCCCTACGACCCTGTTCAGTGGTCAGGTATTGGAGCTATATAAACTAGAACACTTTTTGCAAAGAGGAGTTACAGTAACTGTGCCTCAGTAATAGTAGTAACCTCTTTACAAAAAGGTTACATATTTAGATTAGACTAGTAATATTTCCTTCAAAGGGGCGAGGGTGGTGCGCTTATTTGAGGGCGGTACGCTTATTTGAGGGCGGTACTAACTTGAGAATTTACGGTAGCTAGAATCAAATGTTACTTTAAGGTAGGCGTTTGAAAATTCCCCCTATGCTATTATTGACCTTTTTATTCTCATTGAAAAAATATCAATCATTTTTATTTACTTCAGAATCATGATACCGCATGTTACACGAGGACTGGTACCGAGACATGTCATGTGACGGATGAAGGTGAGGTAGTGTTGACGTCACAAACTGAAAGAGAGGCTAAAATAATAGATAGTCCCATGTATGGTTTAGCTGAGATATCGAGTTATGTTTGGTTTTATGAATGGTAACATTACTTACAGTGTATCAAAATAATGATACTGTTTATACAATTAGGGATGTATATTTAAATTTTTTTGGTAGTAATATTCACACACAGGTTAGTAACTTTTTACCAACGGTCATTGTTTAACTCGACAACCAATTCGCAAAATCAACTGTGTTTAGATATGGATTATCTTAATTCGCTGTTGAAGATCTTCAATTTAAGACGAATCTGTTTCTATAGAAAGATTTCAAACATCACGAAAATCAAACACTGAAAATTTCATTAAATTCTGACTGCTACTTCATAAGTTATCGCACTTTCGTTATCTATCAAAAGCCCCTTACTTTTCAATTTACCATACTCAGCCTCGTTATCATGAATTATCATGAAACTACGTTTTTTTGCAAGCCTATTGTGGCTGATCAAAATAGATTTTAATTTTCAAAATTTCACACTTTAGTTTGCATTTTCAACAAACACAAAAATTTTATCGAATTTTACATTTTGAAATTTGAAATTCGTCATAAATCGATTGCGCAATAAGTTTCGGAAAAGGTGTATTGATTTACGGTGATCAGATCAAATATTCTTTCACCAACCTGAATTGACCCGAGGGAAACGATTTTAGAGCGAACTATCCAATTAAAAATTGTATAAATTGTAAAAATTGTATTTTTTGAATTTCATATTTTTTAGATTAAAATTTGTATATGTCTGATAATTGTCGTAAGACATTAAAAACTTGAATTTGGAAATTATATTTTAGTTGCTGACTTAAATTACACTCGAGTTTGAAACTATATATATTTGACTTGCATATCAATTATTTTTAATTATATTTATTTTCTTTCTTTTTTCTTTCGTTCTCACAGTTCTCATTAGGTAAAAAAATAACAGCAAGTTAAAATCCATGATGGAGGCATTCGTTTTGATTGCCGTCGCCATGACAATATTGACGTCACAAACCCTTGGACAAGTTCCATTCAGTGAAAACATGAGGAGTTTCTCGCATGCGCAGAAAGAAGGTGATTGTCTTGCCAACGAAGAAGTTATTCTATTCGAGAGGTTTGGCCAACCTGGAGTGATTACAGAACAATGGTACACCGGAGGAGATTGCTTTAAAAACGATTCGATAATACGATATTATATCGATGACGATTCAAGTCCTGCTATCGAAGGAGAACTTTTTCTAATGCACGGTATTGGTTTCTATGACGCTTCCAGGGTCGGTCCCTGGGGAAATAAATGGCTAGGTCATTTAGCGGCAGGTGGCGGATTATATAACACATTCCGGATTCCATATCAAAACTCGATCCGCGTTACGGTAGAGGCGAAAGGCAAGGGCAAGTATTGGTTTATACTACGGGGTGTTGAAAATTATCCAGTTGTCATCGGTGATCTCATACTACCGCCCACCGCCCGCCTTCGATTGCAGAAGATCGAGAGGAAGACCTTTAAAGTTTTTGAATATATAAATGTGGCATCTTCCGAGAAAAAGAATGGTCTCATCTTCATGGTCACACTTGCTGGGCAAAGTCGAGATTTCAATTACCTTGAAGGCTGTTACCGCGTGTGTACACGAAACAATACGGACGTTCAGTATTTATCATCCGGAACAGAGGATTTCTTTTTGTCCGCATACTACTTCAACAAAGGAGTTTTCCACACAGAACATGCTGGTGTAACATACATCCAGTCACCGGGTACAATGAGTGCCTATAAAATATTCTCATCAGATCCGATCTTGTTCAAGGATTCCTTCCATCTCATATGGAGACAATCTGAGGTAATGTATAAAATACCTTAAGGGAAGAAATTTTCGCGGGAAGAAAATTTCGCGGTTTCTATTGTTTTATAACAATGGCCTATCGTTTTAAACAATAGAAAATAAGAAAAACGCGAAATTAAATTCCCGCGAAAATTTCTTCCCTTAAGGTAACTCCTAAACTCTCTACTTTTCCACTATTTTTTGTTTCCTCTCTTTAGTAAAATTCCTGTACTGTTTCGAATTTTTCGAGAACGCACTGTTAAAGTTGGACAGGGTAACTGAAGAAAATATTTGTAACAAACTATTGCCACAGAAAACATTTTTACACTAGCATCTGGTAGTTGTTTGCTAAGCTTGCAATATAATAAAAGAATAGCTTTTTTTCTGAATGTAGTCTATTATTTGAAAGCTGACATGAAAGTTGTTTCTTCTTCATATCTCTCTTTTAACGTATGATATAACAAAATTTAAGTTACTCTTTCCTCTTTAGATTAAAAGTGAGTTTGTATTTAAAAACTTTGTACTTTTTGACAAATGTCTCTTCAAAGAGGGAAACTTTTTTGCGGCGCACTCTGTTCGGTATATTAATATTTTTTGATGTTTCATTTACTTCAGAATCGTGATACCGCATGTTACACGAGGACTGGTACTGAGACATGTCATGTGACGGATAAAGGTGACGTAGTGTTGACGTCACAAACCGAAAGAGAGGCTAAAATTCCAGATAGTCCCATGTTTGGTTTAACTGAGATATCGAGTTATGTTTGGTTTTATGAATGGTAACACTTTCTAGTGCATTCTTTACTGAGGGGTAAAGTAAAAAAAACTTGAACGAGATTTTATAGTTTACTTTAAGGGTTGAAATTTTCGCGGGAATAAATTTTCGCGGTTGGTCATTTTTTAAATGTTTCGCGGGAATAAATTTTCGCGAATTGACAAAATTTGCTTACTTTTTTTTCCTTTAATTTCAATAAAAGAAGGTGAAAATGCTTTAAACGAAAGAAAAATTCAAAAAACTGTGCAAATCTAAATTTTTCGCGGGAATTTATTTTCGCGGATTGATCGTTTTTGTTTTTTTTCGGTATTGAATTCCTTCTTTATTTTTTTTTATAATTTTGTTTACGTTTTTTAAACATTTTACGGGTTTTTTTTCTTATTAGGCTCTTATGTGTAGAAGATATTTAATAATTTAATGTTTTATTGGATAGGAAGTTGTATTTTTTTGGTTATTCGATATCAGTTTGTCGACGATATACTGTATCTATCTTAATAAAAGCATTATTCTGTCTGTCCGTACGTGTGTCTGTAATCTGATTGGTTAATAACTTTTCAAAATGGTAGCCCGAGCTGTGGGCGAAATAATCTCAAACTTTTTCAAAAAAAAAAAAAAAAAAATTCGAAATTTTGGTGAAAATTTAATTTTTTCATTTCATTTTTTTCAATTCATGTAAAAAAAATTTTTCCCCTCAAAAAATGTTTTAGTTTTTTTGTGTGAAATATATATTTTTTTTGCCCGAAGGGCGTGCTTCATAAAAAGCAGGTATTATGCATTGTGCGTATACAGTCTCTCTTCAGCGTCCTTGCGACGCTGGGAACCAGCTAGTATATATATATATTTTTTTATTAGATGTTGTTTCATATTTGTAAAATATTTGTTTTGTTGTGTTGCATTTTGATAGAAATATTGTTAACTTTTATATATATCTCTCTTTTACTCATGGTGACTGTAACTGTCCTGGAATTTCCTGGAATTCAGTTTAAGAGCTGCATATTCGATATTGTATTCAATTCTTAATTTTTTTTTTGACTGTTATAAGTGTTTTTTTGGTCAGAAATCGGCAAATTTGAGCGAACGTACTTTTTGAATGCCCCCGAATCAGCCTTGAAAATGGTTCATCACAACTGTGGCGGCTCTATCCAGCTGATTTTCGTACAAACTTTAAACTTTTTCGTACAGACTTTAAACTTTTATATTTTTGTACAGACTTTAAACTTTTATATTTTCGTACAGACTTTAAACTTTTATATTTTCGTACAGACTTTAAACTTTTATATTCCAGAAGTAAAATATTTAAACTTTTATATTCCAGAAGTAAAATACAATAATAATAGTAGGCCATGAACAAACTCGTTGTACTAAAGCAGGAGAGTCTCATATTGAAAATACTACAAGACGCTCTTAGGAGACTGGAACCAAGTGTCGAGGACACTATGACCTCACAGATTGCCTTCACACGTGACAAAGTTTTTGTTCAAAGTCTACTCGCTATCCCGGTTGAATTTCCGGACGAAAAATATCAAATATTCAGACAAACGGTTGAAGAAACTAGCCAGTATCCCACACGACCGTATTATAAACTGTTTGCTCGCAATCTTTGGAAATGGATATTTGTGGAGGGAGGACATGGAGTCATGTGTTCTAAAGTATCTGGTTTGAATACAGTGAAACGTATCTTTGCTGATGACACTAACATCTTATTAAAACATTTAAGAGAACATTCGGAAGTCAAAAGTGAGGGCACTATCCCAGATGATGTGTTGGGGAATCTCGTATTAAGTCTTCAAAAACCTGACGTTCTTGTACTACTGGGATTTAGTAGAACAGAGGGTAGTTTAAACGTATTGCCACCAGATCTTTATGAGCTATGGCAGTCGTTTCAATCGACGCATCATCTGAAATCATCATTGACCGTGGGCGCACGTGCTCTAACAAAACATTGTCACCGGAGTAGTGAAGCATTTTGGGGCGTGTGTACAGGGTCGGAGGGTGCTAAAAACAATCACGCCCTTGAAATTTTATTAAAAATCCTTCTTGATTGCACTTGGATAAATATTCATACATTACCTCACCAAGTCTATGTATTAGAGTTACGTTGTAGCCTTGGTTACGGGTTGCGATGGAAACATGATGGGACCTTCAGAGGGTTTTTGGAACCACAAATGGAGGATGGGCACGAGGTGGGTTGGAAACATTGATATATTTTTATGGACAATTTTATACCTGTCCTTATCATATATCTGAAATCTTAAAATAAATAAAATCGCTGTTTTCATGAGTAATTCTGATATTATTATCATCAAAGTTGTATTTGAGTTAGAAATCCCATTGGATTAATTCATTTTAATTCACATTTCGTCAGTTTGACAGTTGGTTGCGGTTTTCGCAAATTTTGAAATTATCTGCGGAAATCGATCCACATGAAGTATTTCCGACTTTTCAACCATACGCGAAAAATGACGAACACAAAAAATCTTTCACGCTGTGAAAATTGATTCGCTTAATTTGGATTTCTTCTTTGAAATTTCAGACAAAGATTTGATATCCGCGAAAGTTAATCCACCCAAAAATAATCAGAATCCCGTTAATTAAACTCAATTCAGCAAACCATTTCGAAAAACATCAGATTTTTTTACAAGGACATTAAATGTAGCTTTCACGTTATTTGTAATTTTTTCAAACTCAAAATCGATTTCTATACTTTGACGTCTCTCCTGTGTAACAAAAGTAGTGAATTGTTCTTCAAAATCTACGCAAGTGGAAAACCCCTTTACGCAACTGTATTCAGGAAAGAAAAAAAGCTATCCCAATAAAATTGTGTACCCCGGAATTTTCAAAAATTATAATTTTCAATATGTACCATATAATTCATCAAAAATAAATAAACATGACACATTGTATATTTTTTCAAAAGAAAAATTATTCTAGTTTTTTTATTTTGTAAATACGCATTCTTAAATGAAGATGAAAAGAAAAGAATAATAGTGAAGCAAAGAGGGGTCATTTTGGAATTGGCTGATTCACATAATTTAGTTTATTTTTGTCAACGTAAAATATCTGAAAAGTTAGAAACAATAGAAACCGCTAAATGCGCGAAATTTTCTTCCCGCGAAAATTTCTTCCCTTAAGGTATGTAATGCATTACTACAACCAGCTACAACATGTATTATAGAGAAGCGGATAAGTGGAGAAGCGGAGAAGTGGAAAAGCGGTTTTATATCTGTATGGTGACATCAAATACAAAACACCAAAAGGTCTATAGTTTATTAGCCATTTTAATTTCTTGATGTCTAATATTTTCACAAAAGTTGGGAGAAGTTCTAAAAGGAGTTCATTGTAAAAATATCAAAAATAAAATTTGTGTTTCACAGTTTCGGGATATCCGAGACCTTTAAAAAAAAGGGACGGGCGTTACAAGGTGTACGTTATTAAATGAGAGGGGCGTTACACGGTGTACCTAATTAAATGAGTAATTAAATGATTGCATAAGTTTGCGAGGAACATGCTCTCGGTTCTCATCAAACTTATTCCCACGCTCCTTTGTTTAACCCATGCTAAAATAAAACCCCGATCCTCATAGTTCAATCTTGTGCAAAAGGTTAACAAGAAAAAGCCTTTTAAAACAAGAACTCGCATTATATAAACTAGTTTATCGTTGGGGTAGAGAAAAAAAAACGATGAGAAATGCCCGATGTTAACAATTAAATCAAATTATAAAATGCACTATATCTAATGTGTTATAAATATGAATTTTATCTTAATAAAAACATAATTACATGTTTTTTGTTATGCTGTAGATTAATTGTTGCATGTTTTTTGATAATAACTTTATTGATAGTTACCAACTGTGCGAACCACAGCAAGTCTACCATTTTCGTATTATGTGAAGGGGCTGGATGAAAATTGTACGTTCTTTTCTCCCACATCATGGAAATTTCAGAGGAATGGTTTTCAGCAAAGCAAGGTTAGTCCCACCAAATTCCTAGACATTTGGCATTTTTATTTTTCAACGTTAATTTTTTTCCTCTCATTGAAAGTGTAGGTCACAGAGGCGTACTTATTTTTTATCGTATGCGCGCATCAAACGGAATTTGTGCAGTGTATAATGAACAACGAATGGAGGCGTTTGGTGAAAATGCTCCCACTTTTGAAAGCGCCAGGTAAAAAATTGAATTCAACCATTCTATTCGTGTATATACATTGTCTGTCTGGAAGGTTCTGGAAATTCCGCATAGGAAAGTTAGACGCAGTCTAGAGCTTTACAAGCCTTTAAGTGACTTTTTCTTTTATATTATATTACGCAGGAAAAAGTTTGAAATTCCCCCTCCAGAATATTTAGTAGAAAAACCGCGGTGGTAACCCATGGCAACGTGTCATTTTATGTATGTAACCACCCTGGGTTTTCATTAGAAGATGGAGGTTGACATCCGTGTTGAAATCTAGTAAAAATAATTCCCATGTAGTCTTTTCATATAAAGAGTGGTGGTCTATAATTTCGCATGTACGCAGCTACCGTCCTGAACACTACCGTCCTGTTTGCTAAACCTTCGGTAGTTGTTTACGAAGGAGAGATTATTTGTACAATCGCAGTCATAAATTATGGCAGCAGTTTTCTGATATTTTGACAAAAATAAAAAAAACACATGTAATTAAAAGTTAGTTTTATTGGGTTTAGCGAGTTGTAGAGATTTATCAGGAGATATTTTGGCTTTTGACCAATATGATAAATCCTGATGATTTCATTAGCCTAGAACCCAGGCTCTCTGAAAAAAACATTCGACTTTTACGGTTTCTTGACTTGATTGACGAAAAAATGACTGTCAAACTTAGATTTAAGCATCTAAATTACTAAATTGTTCTTTAACAGTGTACTTCAAAAATTACAAGTCGTGTGTCAAAACTATCTAAACTTATTATGCAAAAATAACCTCATTACCTTTCAAAAATAGAGTTAGATTTTCTGACTTCAATCAAAATTATTCCTTTTTAAGAAAAAACAGTTTTTATGGTTAAAGGCGGGCGCAAATGAATCCAACATCTCATCCAACATCGTAAATTTCTGATGTTACATGAAATGTTGGATGATTTTAGAGGTTTCGAAATTTACGAAAAAAGAAAAAAGAAGGAACAAATCATGTTGGATGATGTTGGATGGTTTTTGATCTCAATGTCCCTGATTATAGTCTTAGTGTTTAAGCAGCGGCGTTTTTAGGATATATAGCCAAACTTCTGCTGAGGTGTGTGATGAACCATTGATGTAACTCTCCACCTGAGGTGTGTGATGAACCATTGATGTAACTCTCCACCTGAGGTGTGTGATGAACCATTAATGTAACTCTCATCCACCTGCTGTGTTTGACTATGTTTTAGATGCACCGCTTTAATAGCGTCATAAAGACGTCATGTTGACGACTGATATCATTCAAAAGATCAGTCATTTGTTAGTCTTTACTTAGCCTCACCTTGGTCTATGCAACTGCTTTGAAATGATTCGCCGCTAGACTTAGAATGAATGAAATGAATGGATCATTTTGTCTTATGTGTTTTTTAAATTCTGTTTTGAAGAAATAAATGTAACTTGGGATTGATAATTGGATTATTAAGTGACCTTACACCCAACCCTTGGGATGGGCTGGTACTTTTTTGCCGACACCTCACATTCTGTATGATTGTTGTTGGGTGTTTGTTATCTCGGTGTCAGCTATGAAGAAAAGGTAATCACCATCATAATCTTTGTTTATAAAGATTATTTACTGCTGAGTTTTCTAAAGAGGTTTTTTATAGGAAGGAATCCCGTGCCACAACGTTATTATTTGTATAGATTTTTTCTCTCTTTTATGTTGACAACCTAGGCTTTAAATAACAGGCTTAGGGATTAAAGTTTATACTTTTATAGATTTGATGAAGTCATTAATATTTCCGGTCAAATACCAATGATGGCAGGTAGTCCTTGACCTGTGAAAAGGCTCACTTTTCCTTCTGAATAGTTCGCCGATAGTTGCAAGGAAGTCTTTTAATGAAATGTTTGTTTTATTTTATTGGGTTAATCATCTTCTTCCATGATTTTCTCTTTTTGTGCTTTGTTTGCAAGTCTAAAACCGCTTACGAGTACCATTAAATATTCTGTAGTGTATTCTGCACTCTATTATGACATATTGATTCAAGTTGGTGGTCTGGTCTGCAAAATTGACGCGTCTCTTCTACTTGATGTTTTTTTGTCCATTTGTCCAATTTGTTTTGTCCATTTGCTTAACTTATTTTTCACTGACTAAAAAGCCTATATTTAGAGCCATATATATATTTCAAGGGGTCGTCCCTATGGTTCTAAACACAGGCCTTTGTAGGATAATAATGCATGCTGATAGTTTAGAACCCTTACGTCTTTGTGACCAATACTACATAGTATAATGAATGGCATATTAGAAACACTTTCAATAAATACTGTTACATTTTTGTTTCCATGGGATTTGAATGGTTTATAATCTCGAACGGATCTCTTATCTGCCATGATGGCAACACAATCGATTTCCGAGTGATCAGGAATGACTTTTAAAACTTGAGCAAGCAATTGGGTTGTTTGTCTTCAACTATACAAGAATTCAAAGATACGCCCAAAGAAAGTTAAGAGAGTGGAATCAGAATTCCTTAGCTTTTTTCGCTGATCAAGATAAGTGAGTTTAATTAGGTATGCTGTTTTAATGACTTATGGGAAAATATAGACCGAGGTTGTGATGTCATGCGAACGACTGATGATTATGATTGATGATTGATGACCCCAGTTAAGTGAGGTCAATTTGATGAATGAGCACTGATTGTATAAATATAGTCTAGTCGGAGGCAGTTTGTCTAGATTAAGCCTTATGAGGATATCATAGGACATCATGCAATTACACTTTTTTCAAACTTTAGCATTTGATAACTTCTATATTCATCTTTTCTGGTTAAACGTATACTGTTTTAATGACATCTTTTTTATTAAGTTTCTGTCAGCAGACCATTTCACGATTGAACTAACGGTGCTTAATTACTATTGTTTTAGTTGTTCGTTTAGTGCATGGTGTTTGGTGTCGAAATATCTCTAGTTTTGAAACTTTTCAAATCAGCTATTACTTGTTGCCTTTGTCATTCGCAACTTCTAAATATGATAAGGTTGAGTTCGGGGAATCCAAAACGGAAAAATGGTATCACTGTTTATTCGTTGTATTATTCATCTGGTCGAAGATAGGTCATGTCCTTAATTCAGAGAGGATGTCACAAGAATCTGGGTCATGTCCTTAATTCAGAGAGCATGCCACAAGAATCTGGGTCATGTCCTTAATTCAGAAAGGATGTCACAAGAATCTGGGTCATGTCCTTAATTCAGAGAGGATGTCCCAAGAACCTGGGTCATGTCTTTAATTCAGAGAGGATGTCACAAGAACCTGAATAATACATTGTTTCTTAACCCTATTCAGCCTAGGCTTTTAAGGGCGCTTTAGGCCTGGGGGGGGGGGGCGTTTCGGCCCCCCTCTATAAATCCTTATAAAAACATGCTATAGCAATCAAACTTGGCACAAGTATAGACCTACATAGAATCTACAAATTCATGAAAAAAA
>JAYRBV010023996.1:0-10873 GCA_036023255.1 Mitrocomella polydiademata
TCGCAAAATACTAAGAGCTTTATCCAAAGTTATACCTTTCTTAAAGTTGGGGCTACTTTTTTGAGAGACTCACTGTACATCCATTTTATTGTTTGCTTTTGATATAAAAGGCGTGCATGTTACGTCATGCTAATATGCATAATGCTCCAAGGGGATTCCATTCGTAGTCTAACAATAAAGTATAACATTCACACTTTTGTGACTTATGCTGTAATTAACAACTCAAAATCTTTTATATGTCAGTTGATATAAACACAGATTTCTACTTTTTGAAGTAGTCGCAGCGTACTAATTTTTCTGGGACACTCTGTATAAAGCGGTCTTTTTTTTATCAATAGTTAGAAAAAATAGAAATAGAAAAAATAATAATATTGAACACATGTTAAGGCCCACTTAAACGGATTTCATCCGACATCGATGTGGAAAAGGTGTTTTTATTGATAGTGCACGCAATATATGCACTATCAATACAATACAATACACTCCACCACATCGATGTTGGCTGAAATGTTGGATCCGTTTTAAGTGGGCCTTAAGTTTTGCCTCCTATTAATTATTGAAAAATTTCAATCTCAGATGTTCAAGGTTTCTAAAACACCTTAGACCCCCTAATAAAAACTGAAGAAATTATACTGTATTTTGAGTGGCCACCCTGCAAAAACTGAAGAATTTGCAAATTAAATCGCAATGCTGATTCTTTTATGTAGACTCAAATTAAATATTCTTCTATCTTCTACAAATTTACATATATAATCGGGCAAAAGTCAAGCTTTGTGGAGCTGTGGCCGAGTGGTTAAGACGCTAGGCTCGTAACCTGCTGGTCGGAAGTTCGAATCCGCCACCGGTCACAGTGATGAGGATAACCTCTCATTGCTAATTTCCATAAGTTGCGTTGTAGGTGTTTCGCAACGTAGGCAGGACCCTCAGAATAACAGTCTACTTAGTTACTACCTATAGTACTACTTAGTATTGAGAGGCTATCCTGGGTAAACATTCTATAAAAATAATAATAATAATAATAATAATTCTTTTGGACAAAAGTGCGATGAAAAGTCACGAAAATTTTGTCGATGAATGGGATTAGCGAGCAGGGAACTCCCGTCTTCTCCGATTTTCTCGAGAAAAACCGGAGTAAACTTTCTCTGTATATTCTCTGATTTTTTTTCTTTTCTTTCTCTTCACAGACATCCATTACAAGAACTATGCGTTGCACAATTCGTTTCCAATAGCACCCATATTTCCGCTGATTCAGCAAAAATGAGGATATTAACCGGACCAAACGCTAGTGGCAAAAGCGTTTATATGAAACAAGTACTTTACAAATATATATATTCTAAGTTCGTCGTTCCTGTTAGTAGTAAAACTCCCATCAACGGAGAAGTGGTAAAAAAACTCTCCATCGAGGCTGCATATTATGATTGTCTTCGATGCAGCGCTCCCTCTTATTTTCAGGGGTCGGTTGCTTATCTTTCGAAGCTACATGGAAATATGGTGAAGTGGGGGAAATTTTTGTAAGAAAAGACGCGGTGCGGCTACTTTGAAGTACCGGATAATCGGGGGGAGGGGGGGGGGATTCTTTGAAAAATTACTAATCAGGGGGGTTGGAATAACAATTGGAGATTAAAGACTCAGACGAAATTGACATGCTATTGATATCCTCTTCCTTTTTGGCATCAAAAGATGCAATCAAAGCAATCTTCCGTAGAGAATAAAAAAAGTAAAACTGGAAAACTTTGTTTTTAGGTTGGCCTTATAGTATACTTGGCGCACATTGGTAGTTTTGTCCCTGCTGAGTCAGCAAGAATTAGCATTAAAGATGCTATCTACACAAGAATACATACCCGGGAAACGGTTTCCGTACCTCTCTCCACCTTCATGATTGATTTGAACCAGGTATTATTTTATTCACCTGACCGTGATCACGTGAGCGAAACCGTTATAATACTCAAGCTCGACTTCCAATAAGGTCATCTATTGTTATTGATGTCAATAAAAAAAGCTAAAAGTCGCGCTGCTATTTTTTTCAACGTCGAGTGTTGGCGCGCAGCGCTCATATATTGTTTTTATTGTCTCATGGCGTATATTTGACATATTCTTTGATTGGCAAAGAAAGCTTAATTTGCCTGATAGGTTACGTTATGGATATCATTAATTCGTCAACTGTCTTATGGTCACATTTGATGACCAGTTTCCATTGTAGTATTTCTTTTGTAGATAGTGACAGCTGTTAACAATGCATCTGACACTTCGTTGGTCATCATCGATGAGTTTGGCAAAGGGTCGTCATCGGTAAGTTATTCAAAATTTGATCTAAAGAAATTTCCGCGGATGTTACGGTTTTAGATTTTCGCCAAAGTTTAATTTGCCTAGTCAAACACTACTTTCTTTATGTCTTAATTCTGAAAGCCATTCGCGAAACAACTTTGCTGGTCTTCTTCTTTCTTACCTAATTAGAGTTACTTCGTTTTCGAAAGCTTTATTTATTGTTTTGTTCTGTTCTGTTCTTCTCTTTAGAGGCTATTTAACAATTTTTAACAATTCTTATTTACCTAGTCAGATGGTTTAGCTTTGCTAGCCTCGGTTTGTTCCCACTGGTTGATGGAGGGAAATTTACACTTCCCATGGAGGCCTTCTTAACTGGATTTTAATAACAATTCTTGTTCATCTAGTCAGATGGTTTAGCATTGCTAGCCTCGGTTTTATTTTACTGGTTGATGGAGGGAAATTTACACTTCCCATAGAGGCTTTCCTAACTGCATTTTAATAACAACTCTTGTTTATCTAGTCAGATGGTTTATCTTTACTAGCCTCAGATCTTTCCACTGGTTGAAGGAGGGAAATTTACACTTCCCATTCCTAACTGCATTTTAATAACAATTCTCGTTCATCTAGTCAGATGGTTTAGCTTTGCTAGCCTCAGTTTTATTGCACTGGTTGAAGGAGGGAAATGAAAACCCCATGGTGTTGGTATCCACACATTTCCACAAGATCAAGACAATTATTGGGGAATCACCTCTCGTTAAATACCAGGTTGGTAATTAATGCGTTGACGCATCTAAATCCATAGTCCCATAGTAAAATTAGGCAATTTCCTGTAGTGGAATGAAGCTATACCCGTAGTGACATCAGGCTTATCTTGTAGTGAAACCAGGAAATTCTGGTCGTGAAATTGGGAAATTTCTGTAGTAAAGTAGGTAGTTTGGTATAATCTACTTTTCCTCGTAAAGGGGAGGGTTGATTTGAAAGGGGGTACCAACCAACTTACTAACTATGAATTGTTTTGTTTAAAATTTAATACTGTCGTGTCTGATATTCTGACCATCTATTTTTTTGTCAAAAATTTACGATGGTAAATCTACACTTTCCTGCTTTCTTCAAAAACCACCATGGTAAATTTACATTTAAACTACATTCCCCTGGTTTCTTTAAAAACCACCAAGGTAAAAATATATTTTCATATTTTCATTTTTATTTTCCTTTTCCTTTGTAGACGCTGGATGTGATACAATCCGAGGAGGAGATCATTTTTCTTTACGCTTTAAAAGAAGGTCATGTAGATTATAGCTATGCAGCCCATGTCGCAAAATCCGCCTCCATTTCGAATGACATCATAAAGAGGGCACACGAGGTACGTCGTTGCCTATTTGAGGCTAGTCTTATTCGCAGACCTTGATAAAAACACATTTGTATTAAGACAACTCCGTTTCGCAATGTATGCAAATCAGACTAATTTGAGGCTTGCTTTTTAAGGTCGCGCTAACGTCGCGTCTAATGTAATTCAACCGGCCTGCGCATAAGATGAAGACGATGCATTGCCTTTAGTGTTGTTTACATTGTAGTGTCTTCTTCATGTACACGTTTGTAGAATTGAATTCGAGCAAGCCTTAGGGTCTATTCCAATCATTACAAACCAAGAAAAAAACGAAGCTAACCGGTGCTGAATGGAATGTCATTTTCTGGTTTTTAGTTGAGTTGGTTTGTTGGTTTGTGCTGAATAGAATAGACCCTTAAAGACAGCCAAATTGAACGTCAATAGACGAGGTTTCAGTGTTAACATTTTGAGTAATTTCACGCGAGGCAAAAAACACGAGCCGTTTTTAGGTGAAGAGGCGACCAGTGATTTTTGGCATATTTCTTCAACGGGACAACATTATAATCTCAAATTTTGATATTTGTTCCATATAATAAAGTTGTTTAACCTGAGCGATTAACAATTAACCAAACTCCCATAAACAAATATCAAACTATAACTACGTTCCTTCACCTAAACGCGCACACGGTCAAGCATAAACAAAAAACCCTCTATAATAAACACACACTCGTCCGTGTTAACAAATTTTCCAATTAATGTCGTTTTTTCATCCATTTGTTAGATAACAGATTGTATTTTGAAAGAACAGCCCATACCTAAGAGGATTGACCGACGTCAAGAACGAGAAGATCAAAGGTATGTACCGTAAGTAGAGGACAAAGTAAATTTTCAACTTTGGTGCAGAGGAGATAACAACAAAGATTTTGTTTTTTGTTCTCTAGTCTGATTTGCATTCATTGCGAAACGTGTTATATAAGTTTTGCGAATCAAACTACTTTGAGAGGAGAATTGAATTTTTGCTCACTTTTGCGAAAGTTATTTAATGCCTTTGGAAATTTCCAATCAGTAAAACGCAAAAGTTTTTTTCAGCAAAAACAAGAATTTTTTGACTGGGCATACTAAAGGGATCGTTTTTCGCGAAATCTTTATTTAAAACCACCATTTGCGAAAGTTTTTATCGAAAATTTCGCATTTTTTCTACTAAAAAATGAAACTTCTTTGCCGCGAAATGTTCTGCTCTCTTATCAAGAAAAGGTGCCTAGCTCGTTGAGGTGTGTCATCACCGGTCAGAACTCATTTATATGTGTTTGAATAAAGGAGGCACTTGATGAAAATTGTCTCGATTCCCCAAACAAATTTAAGAGGCTTTTTTATTAAAACATTAGAAACATCGAGATAGCTGATGAATTCCTCCAATTGAATCTTGATGACAATGAAGCCATTCAAACGTTCCTCCAAAAGATCAATGACTCATCAGTTGGGCGAGCCGAAGAATAAACGGTACCAAATCTTGTTTTTGTTGTTGTTGTTTTGTTGATTCCCTTTTTCGCAAGGTAGTCTACCCGATATACCGTTTTGGGAATTTTTGCCCTACTCATGGTCTATCGGCATTGGTTAAAATCCGCGTAGTCCAAAAGTTCAAAACTTGAAAGTTGAAACTGCATGCGCGGTTTTTTTGTGATACCTATACTCCTGACTACTCGGATCTTAAACAATGCCGATGAGTAGGGCAAAAATACCCAAACCCGTATATCGGACATCTTCTTTTCTATCACACAAAAAGCAAGGAACTATACAACACAACCTCAAAGATAGCTTAAAATCTTTCTGCATTTAGATATAAAAGTTGGGGAAATTGGCGAGCGATACTATAAGTAAAGCAAATTATCTCCCATTGTGCTTCTGTAAGTTTACAAATTATGTATTTATTTTGACGGAGTTTTTAAAGAACTATATACATGGTCAGACGCAGAGTTGAGAGTTAAAAACTGTGATGTGGATACACTGATTAAATTAAATATTTTATTGTCGGTGTTTGAATTATTCTGTAAATTACGCTACATAACTTATCAGATTTATTTCTCATTGTGAATTTAATTAAACTTAATTAAATCTAATAATAATTAGTTAATTAGTTTTTGGCGGTTGCGTGATTCTCGAAAATATGCAACTTTACGACGAGCTATTACGGCAAAGAACTTTAATCATCTATATCTCGATAAATAATAATACTACGTAGACGTTTGGCCTCATTGGAACGGAAATCAAAATTTGTTGCGTTTATCATTAGACACACTCATCAAGAAACTTAACGTTGAGATTTAAATTATTGCCAGCAACCTGCGAAAAGCTTCACAACCCTTTTTATAAATGTTAATTCAAGTCAAAAGACCCAGATGTATATATTGAATACTGCGAGTAATCAATTCTTTGTATATAAAATAACACATTTATAATATTGGTTAACATACATTTGTATAGTAGGAAAAAAGTTGTATTTTACCGAATAGGATTGATAATTAAAGGAATGCATGCTAACTGTAGTTTCTCATGAAGACTTCGGGCTATGATCTCTAGTTCATCCCTTTCGAGTTCTTCGATAAGTAGCAAAGAGGCTTTCAACACGCCGTTCTCGATAATCTTTTTGCCAATGAACGGTTGCGGGTCCATCGGTCGTTTGGGTGGGCCCAGCGGCACCTCTTGCCGCTTCTTATGATGGAATCCTAATATGGGAACCTGCTCTCCCTCTGTATGCTCTGGTCCTATCGGTTCCGTAACAATCTCCTTCAGCGCGTCGTCACTCTTTATTGACAGAATTCCCTCGCCTTCAGGGATAAGTTCAACTGCACTTTCACTTTCACTTTCGCTTTCGGTATCATTAGAGTCTTTGTCACTACTCGCCTGCGAGTTAATCTCTTCACTTTCTGTTGAAGTGTCTTTACTCTTCTCATCCTCCTTATAGTTCAAACCAGCTGGTGGTTGAAGAAAATCATTTTCTAGGTATGAGCTCTGCGGAAGAGGCTTCATTTGCTTATAGCTTTTTCGAAACACGTGCAAATATGACTCTCCTTCGCGGTAGAAATCGTTGCGTAATTTTTCAATCAACCCTACATTCTTATTGGGCGCTTTCAACCAATTAGATGCCATGCGCCACGGTTTCAGTTCCTGTACTCCATCACCGATGATATTTAACCACATTTTTGCTGACCACGCATTTTCATCCTGGACGGGGGCAATACTGGATATGGAACGAGCTTCCAACTGTCCCATCCACCCTGTATAGGGGGATAGTTCATGGTTGTACCACATGACCGCTTTGCCTCGTGTTGGTTTCACTGCGAGGCTACAGGCGGTTTTATTTGGCGTTTTTTCGCATTTTCGTAATAAATCTCCCTTCAAATTCTAAGGAAGATAAAAAATTGAAATACTTTTCTAGTTATTTCGACATTTGACATCGCATTTTGCGGGAAAGAACTTTTGCGGTTTATCGATTTTTGTTCATTTTGAGGGGAAAAACTTTTGCGGTTTATCGATTTTTGTTCATTTTGAGGGGAAAAACTTTTGCGGTTCAGTATGACAAACCCACCCACAAGGAGCTACTAATCTCACGGGAAACTTACTAACTTCTGCGGTTGGCATGATTTGTTATTTTTTGCGGGAAAATCTTTTTGCGGTTGACTTTCCAAACTTTTTTTGCGGGAATAAACTTTTGCGGATTTAGCAAAAACCGCAAAAGTTTCTTCCGCAATGACTTTCTTCCATTAAAGTACTTCTAAAGTATTTTTTCACGAATTATCTTTTTGGTATTTTGCGAAAGTTTGGCGTTCACATTTTAATCATGGAATCGATGCTTCAAAACATAGTTTAAAATTTTCAATACTACACAATCCAAGCTCACTTTCAGGGCATATTTTTTTATAGTTTAGTGGTCGTTAAAAGCGCCCGAGAAAACGCTATGGGGGTCAAAGGGGTAATTCCCCCTCCTTCGCTTTGGTTCTTTAACACCAAATACCTCTTACCTGCCAGTGGAAAGTTTCATTATCGGCGGCTGGAAATAACAGATCTCCTCCTTCTTCTTCATCTGTTAAAAACATGTGGATGGACATGTATCTAAATACGGTTTGATGTTAGAAAAATTAAATGATACCTTAAGGGCACAAACGAAATTTGGGCCCTAAATCGCGAAATTAAGTTCCGCGAAACTCGTTCGAAATTGACCAATCGCGAAAATTAGTTCCGCGAAACTCGTTAAAATTAGCCAATGGCGAATATCTAAGCTCTTAAAGATTTGCTCACTGTTTAACTGTTTACTGTTTCTTTTTTTTAAACCAAATTTGTTTAATCGCGAAAATTAGTTCCGCGAAAATAGAAAATAAATCATTTTTCCGCAAAACTAAACATTTTCTGCCCTTAAGGTATTTCGTGTATTAACTAACATAGGAAAACATTCTCAAATCCCCCTTGCAAAATGACCAGAGGAAAAGGACATATCACCATGGAAACCTGCAACCTATTTCAGCGGATTTTTTTCCTGTGTAAAGATCCAACGAAGCAACTAAAATTATTCTCGTTTCGTTTCAAGAGAAAAGGGACTTGACGTTTAATAGTGCCGGTAGGTTCTTGTGCACAACCTAGCCTGTACCAAACAGCCGTGTGTGGTATACAAAAAGTTTCTACTTACTAAGTCATTCAATAAATGGGTATCTGGATACGTAATAAGTCGTTGCCGTATAGTTCATCTGACAGAATGTAAACACATCTATTTTTATCGTTCTTTTGTGTACAAAGTCTCTTATTTTTGTTGGGAATAATCAAGGCATTTTTTTCTCTGCTTCCTTTCTTCCAAACTTTTTAATGGACTTTTTACTACGGGGTTTATATTCTGTCAGGATGAACATTCTCATTGCATGACATAATTATAACCGAGGCATTATTTGATTCAAGTGTAGACCAGGCCTTACCTGCACATCCTGCATTCCGTTGTTCCGTAAGTACAGCACGGTTTGTTGTTGGTTGGTTCAGAGTCTTGCTTACAGCCGGAAAATGAACTGTGATTAAATTTCTGCACCTGTACGGACATTTTTATAAAAATGGAAATGTATTATTCTTTAGTACAAAAGCCTCTTATTGTTGTCGGGAATAATTGAGGCACTTTTTTTGTCTCTGTTTCGTTCTTCCAAATTTTTTTAAGGGACTGTACTATTGGAAACCTTGGGGGTCCGTAGCAAGGTCAAGATTATTATTTTATAATTTTTATTGTTATTCGACTGTTAAGGAAAAGACTATTTTATAGACACGGTATATTCCATTCATTTGTAGGATCAAAGATCAAAGAGTTACCTAAAAGTTTTTTTTCAAATTCGATAAACCAAAAATTAAACTTTTGTCAAGACTTTCAAACATTGAACTTACACTGATTGGTTCTGATCTTTCAATCAAATCTTCAGGTATTTCTGTTATGCTGCTGATTCTGAAATGAGACAATAGACGATGATGACTTATTTAGTCAACCAAAATAACAAAATCCCTCTTCATTATGTGTTTGTTGTTAAAAGAATTGTTTTTCATCTTCAGTTCTCGCTCAAATTTGCCGATTTCTAACCGATTTCTAGCAGTTTTATTATTATTTGAAGAAACCACAAGAAATCAAAAAAAAAAAATTTGTAGGGGTGAAGCGCTTTGTGGAGAATTATAGTTAGCCTTAAGCCTTTTAGATCTTCCGGTTTTTGATCAAGATGATTAACCTTGGTGATTTCAATAGCCTAGTACCCAGGCTCTTTGAAACAAGTCAAATTTTGCTGCTTTTATTAGGCAAAAAAAAAAGACCGCCAAATCTTAGATTTTAAGCAACCAAATTACGCCGCATTTTGCTATTTGTGCCAATAATTCAAGGCAGAAATTGCAGCCATCTATAGTCGAGCTAATGCATGGATGAAATGGAGTGCATTCGAGTTCAATCGAATTCGAAAGATGAAAGTCACAACGTTGTAAAGTTTCTTGTACAAATCTTTCGATATTTCTTTGTTTTTTGTTAAAAAATTAACCAATTTTAATGTATGATATACCAAAATTTAAGTTAATCCTTCCTCTTTACGATAGAATTGTAAAATTGTAAATCTTGTACTTTTTGAAAAATATTGCTTCAAAGAGGGAAACCTTTTTGCGGCCCACCCGGTATGAAAACCTTAAAACTATCCCAACTAGCTCAGCTGATAAATTCATCATTGCGAAGAAGTTCATGAATTCAATCCACAGTTCAAAAATTAAAAAAAATTAAACACTGCACTTCTCCTAGGTGTTCTTTTTTAGTTACCTTTGATGAAAATCTTCTAATAGACCTTCGTAAGCCATCAATCCATCGTCGTCGTGCCAAAGCCATGCCTCTGATGCTCCTCTACGCTTGCGTTCACTTCGCTCCTCTTCTCTCAACTCGAGGGCGCCTTTCATTTTCTGTAAGCCGCCATTTGTAAGTTCCCCGTATGATAGGAATCCTAGACATGAAATATATGTTTAAGGTGTGAAACCCCCTAGTCTGATTTGCATTCATTGCGAAACGGAGTTGTCTTTATTTACACTAACGTGTTTTTTCCACGTTGTGTAAGGTCTGCGAATCAGACTAGACGCCCCCTTAATAAAGTCTTATTTTCGAAAAAGATAAGGAAAAGAACAATAGATAATTTAAGAAATTGTTCTAAGTCTAATGGCTCAGTTCAAGGGGTTCTCTATACAGAATGTATCAAGAGAAATATCACCCATATCATGGGACTTTTTACCTACCGGTAAACTGTAAGAAAACTCAATCTTGAATGATCTGGATATTCAGAGAATTTTTTTTTTTGTTTGGAAATGTCAATCTCTCAACTAAAAGTGTTTTTTTATATTTTTTTATTAATTATGTTATGAGCTTCGGAATAAATCAACTGAATTATATTGGGAGATGCATTTTTTTTAGCCAATTTAGGGGTCTAAATTGTTTCGATTCTATTTTGTTTTGATACACTCTGTAGAACGGAAGAGGCTATCCTGGGTAGATATGTCCAAATAGATCAAATATATTTTCAGAGAATTTCTAATAAAACTTTTCTATCTCACCGTCCAAATCTTCGTCTATGGTTGCCATTCTGTAATGAAAGAAAATTTATAAAAATTTATTTAAATAAAACATCTTATTGCGAGGTTGTCTAAGTTTCAATTCATGTTCACCTGTCAAAACCTCATAAAATAGACTGGAAGAACGAGGCATTTGATGAAATTTGCCTCGATTTTACATACACATTTAAG
>JAYRBV010024018.1:0-21228 GCA_036023255.1 Mitrocomella polydiademata
CATAAACAGCAGGTTTTATGCATTGTGCGTAAGCAGTCTCTTCAGCGTCCTTGCGACGCTGGGAACCAGCTAGTTGTATAAGAATAGAATAGAATATTAAAACAATTTTTTCTTATTTCAATTTTAAGCCAATGGAATCAAAAAGTGAGAAACTAACTAAAGGGTTACGATTTATTTTATCTCGCATAAGTTAGCACCACATTGAAGTGACCATATTTGGTGGGGACATGTATGTATAAACGGTATTTCGGGAAAGGTGTATTACAGTATGTATCAAAACAATTTGTGCATAGTAATTAACATTATCAACTTTTAACGTTTACTTTGTTTCTTTATTTTCATAAGCATTCAAGAATTAGTTTCAATTTCTTTTTGAGAAACTACCGTTGTGTCCGGAAAGAAACAGGCCCTGGCGAGTTTGTTTCATGCAATGTTTATACCATTCGAATAATCTTTTCAGTATAGCTTTCAGAAAATATTTCAAAGTTGGCACAGTTTTTAATAGAAGCACACAGTGTGGAAGATTTAATTCGATAGAATTCCTCTCTTACATTTAGTCTGGAATGTTACAAATTACATTTGACGTAATTGCGGCCACACGTGTGTGAAGCTTAATCTTAATACTGATACCTTGGTGAATTGTCCTTGTTTGAAGTACCCAAATACTTGTGAAAAAGTCTTTAGCCAACTTTTTTTAAATGAGTTGGCCACAAAATAGTTGACTTAAAAAGAGATGAATAGATATCACAACGGACAATAAGTAACTAGCTTGCAAGCATTAACACGAGTACTCGCAAAAGTTGAAAGAAATATTAGGGTTGACTTTGAGGTCAATATGTGGCCGTCTTAGAAATTTGATCTGTGATCTGTGATTCTATGCTTTACACTACTAGTATGGTTATTGTTCTAGCGATATGACTCCTTTAAGGTATAATGTGGTTGCCTTTAGGAATTTGATTTGTGATTTGTGATCTTTGATTTTATGTTTATGTCTTATGGCTTATACTTTCAGTTGTTTGGATCTAATGGTTGAACAAATTTGATCAGATGATATTATTCCTGTTTCCAGTCAAATAAATTGTTGAAGTCAACAAAGTCCTGTCAGTTTGTTTCGTGTTTCTATAGGATCAATTCCGGAAAAGCAACATTTGTTTTGTTTAAAACCTCAGTAAGATGTCTTGTTAATTCATTATTTGCAATTAATCAAATCGTTTCTTAAACTCTAATTTAATCAAAGACTAATATACTAATAGATTGGTTACATTTGCTTTTCTTGCATCATCAATTTTAAGGAAATACAAGTATCCTCAGATATTGTTACTAACAAATTCAAATTCATCAAAATGCTGCAAAGTGGAAAGAATAAATAAGCCTGTAATTGGAGCACCACACAATTTGGCATAGAGTCTACTAAAATGATGAAATGCCATCAGAAAACCTTGTTTTTGCAGACATGTTCGTGTGGTAAAGGAAGTCTCTCCATTGTTTATCTAAAATGTTCACATAATTTAAAGGTGTGATCTCGAAAATATAGAATTGTATACATTATATATATACATAAAACATATGTTTTTTGCGTGGGTAGAGAATTTATATGAGTTCTTTGCCATATATAATTGGAAAAATAACTTAGAATCTGTATGCAAAACTTTTCACATGCCTGGTGTACCTAGACATTGCTTTGTCTCTCTTACCGTAGGAAACTATTGACTGTTTATTTAGCTATACCATCGAATAATTACTTGTTTTCATGAATTTTATATTTCTAATAGGTTCATCACATGTTTTAAAAAATTGTAGTTTTATGCATACTCTATTCTAGATATATTGGAATTGCTTAAGATCTTAGTAGTCAAAACCTTTAGAAATTGTATCACGTGAACTAAATGTCAAAATGTTAATACTAAATGTATTGCATTACATTGTATTGTGTACTACACTAATCAACGCACCAGGGATGATTAGTGTATCTCTCTAGTGGAAGCGCCCAGGTGGAAGTTTGGGTCAAAATATTTTCCAGTTCAAGAAAGGTTTCTTTACGATATCGGGTCTTCATATTTTCCACTTTCTTTTCTCTTTTAAGGCGCAGTTCATCGCCCGGTTTTATGTTATGTTTAAATCGATTGTTAATGCAGGTGCATTTATGGGAATTTATGACAATGTGTTGTTTCATTTAGGAAATACAGTATTTTTATATTTAAGTGGAGGTTGATTATTTAAATTCGACGCGACATAAAACCATAAAATTGTGGACGTATCAACTCTTATGATCAACGTATGTAGGGCTTGGAGAAATATTGTAACCTTACTTATACAAAGGCTTATCTTCAAGGCGTCTACAGCAAGGAAATAGTGGCTAGATTTAAGCTAAGGAAAATAAATATAGCTAATATAAGTCTCTACCTTTAGAAAGAGTTAGGTGTGTTTACTTTCGTCCCCTCCCATTTACCAGATGACGGCAGATGGCTTTTGGAGCTAGGCCTTTGAAGTTAGAACATATAGACTGAGGGCTGTTACCATTTCCCTGGATGGGTGATATCCATCTCCTCCATCCGAAAAAATGGTGGACAAAACTTTATTAATAATTATTAACTAGCTGGTAAACCAGCATTGCAAGGACGCTGAAGAGATACTGCTTTCCCTACTATTCATTTCTCGTCACACACAAAGATTACACAATTATTCACGGTATCATATGGTATTGGATTAGCAAAAGTCGTGTAATCCGAGGAAGTAAAACTTCCAGCCTTATTTATACACGTGTTGCAACCGCAACACGCAAGCGCTATAGCCTCGTTGTCAGAACCGTCGGGAAAACATTTTTCGACTAATTTTCGTACGCCAGAAAAGAATATTCGCTCGTCGATAGAACGCGCGCCCTTTGGGCTTGCTTTTCCAGAAACATAAAAATTGTTGGAGAAAAAAAGTTTGTTTTTTACATGAATTGGAGGAATGAAGAATAAATTGGCAAAACTTTTTTGGGCCAAATAATATTTGATTTTTTTTTTTTTTTCTTCTTTTAAATGTTGAAATTATTTCTCCCACAGCTCGGCTACCATTAATGCGTACATACATAAAGAATACGGCTTTTGTTATATAGAAGTAATGGTTTAGAGTGGTTTAGGTTGTAGAAGCCTGGTGTACATAAAATACACTGATTTTAAGTTGTTTTCTTTTCTTCTTTTTTTCTATTATATATATGAAAAGTCAAATAGAAGAAGAAAACGATAGTTCTTGTTGAGGGATAAATCACTCAAAAAAAGTACGAAATTTTTCTTTATGAGTTTTTGATTTTTTTCTATGATTTTTGACTATTTTTCTTGATGTTTGATTTATTTCCGCCCAATGTTTTAAAATTGCGTACAAGATTTGACCATGTTATTTACTGCACCCCTCGGTTCTTGAAAAGACAAATAGGATAAGATAACAATAATTCTTGTTTCACAAAAAAAAAAAACATTTATGTTTATGTTACATTATTAAACATTATTAAACAAAGTTGTTGTTCCGTTTGGAAAATTTTATTATTTCCGTATTTTACTTTCTAGAAACTTTATTTTGTTTGAGTGGATTAAAGTTGGGAAAAATGTACAGACATGTCTTTTTGTTCTTAGCTAGAAAACAAAAGAAAACAAAAGAAACATTTGGTGTGTTTCTGTTTCGTTTCGGGTTTGTAGACCAATAGCCCTTTAATTGGGTCAAGTCCCACCAAGTTCGCAAATTTTATGCTGGTCTGACCACTGCCAACAAATTTCGTTAGGTGATCGTTTTATTTTCAAAACGCTTTCCTCCTTTGAAGATACCAACTTTCTTTTTCCAATAAGTATTCCTTTTCATGAAAAATATCAGAGTGGAGGAGTATTTTCATAGGAAAAAAGCACTCCTTCAAATATACTTTATGAGTAATTTGTCTGTTGGGTCCAAAGCCAGACTGATCGGTTATATAAAAAAGACGGAGATAAAACGTTATCTTTCTCATATTGAAGATATTTAAAGGATATTATGATAAAAGATCCATTATTCCATAAAGCTTCATTATTAAGCTTTATATAGAATGAGAGGGGGTGCGAGAAACAGATATTATGATCCTATAGCTTCATTAAACTCTATTGAATGAGAAAGGGTGCGAAAAACTAAGAAAAAAAGCAAAAGAATATCAACTAAAAAAGATTGTCCCATCTGTTTATGATATGTATATACATATTTGAGAACAGAGAGAGAGAAATGTTCAAAATCATCCAATAACCATCTGTCTTATATGCTGTTTATTCCTTGTGTTATATAGATTCAAAAAATTGTTTTCATTGTAACCGCATGAAAATTAGATAATGAAGAATGTCGCGCGCGGACCGTTTCACTTTTTCTAAGCATTTTCTAAAACATATCAAACAAACCCCCAAACGAAACAATTTTTTGAGCAGGGGGTACGAGTAAAAAAAAGGGCCATTCTCCGTTCGGGACCAAGCGGTTTGATACTTCCACGCGCTGCACCGGGTAACAGTATTGTTTGCTTCATCTGAAATAATAACAACAATAAAAAAATAAAAATATCAATAATAAAAAGAATTGTGGATTTTGTAAGAAAGTTATTCCAGCAGTGACGTCTGTTCGTAAACTATTTTCGTTTATACACACATTTCGTTCGCCATAGTTGACAACTTATATAAATCTCCTTCAACAGAGCTAACGGAGTGAACTATGGCGATAAATAAATATTATAAAGAAAATAGGTTGAGAAACAGTAAAAAAAAAAAAAAGTGTCTTGATATGTTTTTTTGTAGAAGCATATGTATGTTTTTTTTTGATTGGGAAATACGACGGAAGAAGGAAGTGGAATGGGGATTTCAGTTGGAGGCTTTACTACTGTCTTAGCAGTCAAACAGATATATATATATATTTTTTTTCTGTGCATGGTATTTCCAACAACCTTAATCCCTTGATATATGATATCTATCTCAGCTATGTCTCATCCTTTTTACTTGTCTTCAAAAGCGCAGTTTTGTATTCGTACTTAATTACATACAAGAAGGCTGACCCGAAAGAAATTGTGGGTTTATTGTGTAAACTGAGTCGCCTTTAAGTTCTTTGTGTTTTTTAATATGTAATATATATTTTTAGCATTGCTGCCATATAAAACGCCTTTGTCGCACAGCTTCTTGTTCTTATAATAAAACAAAACAAAACAAAGTGTGAAAACACATCAGTGTTTTCTTCTTTGTTCTTGTAAACATTCTGTTCATTTCCCTTATGTACCGTTTCAGTGAAACAAAGCTATATCTACAAAGAAAAGCAAAACAAAAGAGAGAAGGAAGATTAGTAACAATATAAACAACAGATGCCCTTTTTACAAGGAGAAATCTCAAGTGGATTGTTGGATGATTTTGTTATTGCATAAACGAAAGCAACACACACCGCAATCATCACTTGGACGCGTCGAACACAAAACTATGATTCAATAAAAAAATATATCAACAACATAAACACTATCAATAATAACATTATACAATACATATAACTTATCTATATAAAAACGAAATCAAAATTTGATAACCTACCTAACACATTCTATATACATACCGTATACAAATTATTGCAGCATCAAAGATGAAGATGGAACTCAATGCCAACTTTATGTTATTGGTTATTGTACATCTACTTACATTACATGCCGGAACTGTCGATGCAAGTAAGTGTCAATCTATTTTTTGTTGTTCTGTTAACCCTTCGTAGATTGGAGGATAGGTTTTGTACAAGCCTCCCCTCGTACTACCACGCATCGTAAAAACATGTCGTTTTACGAAGGGTTATTGGAACTTTCCGTTGAGTGTGAATACACAAATAGAGGTTAATCCGGTGTTAGGTGGTGAGGAAACCGAATAATAATAAGTTCAAGCTTTCACACGGATAAAATTGTATTTTAATTGCGCACATGTATTGTCGGGAAAATCATCACCTAACATCACACAAATTCGATTACAACTTGTTTTGTGTCTGAACACACTGTATTTTAGATCGTTTTAGATCATAGTCGTTAGATTGGGTATCTGGAGTCTTAATTTCCGTTCGAAGTTTTGTGCAGTTATGAAGCCTTAGTATAACAATTAGTGGAGCTATTTTTTCAAGAGAGAAATAAAAATATTGCTCGAGAACCATATTTACAAAGTTAAGTGTGTGGCAATAGCCTGTCCTCCACAGAAATTAAAGAATTTGTTTCAGTATTTTGGTTGCAGTGCAAAGATTTACTTTCTAGTGCACATAATTGGTAAAAACGTCAGTAAGTTTAGTCTAACAAGTTCTTCGTGAAATACACAATTTATTCTGCGCTCCACTATCTTGTCTACAATCAGTTCCTCGTTTGGGGAATCGCCGCTATGAAAAACACTTGGTGTTTTATAAACAAAAGCCCGCCGCATGATTCTGTCACACGGCTACTGGCATCTTTGTATTTTTCTAAACAAGAGTAAATAAACAACCTGCATTGTTTGTATAATTTGTTCAAATGTCTGGTCAAATCTTGGTGGTGACGAACTCTACTATGTATCGTATCCTGTATGACTGAAAAGTTTATTTTAATCCCACTGGCTCGGTCATGACGAAACTGCTGCACATCATCGTCATCACGGATGACAACAAATGATGATAAATTAATACCTCGTTCGAATGGAAAGAATTTTGGTTTCCCAGTTGACTCAATCAAATCAAAATAGACCTGACTGGATGCGTAAATATAAGAGTCACATGTGATAAACCTGTCACGGTGATAAACCGTGGGCAAATCGTCAGTTTTAATCTATTGAACCACAAAAAACCGAACAAAATCAGCTTTAGTGAAACTATCGGTTGAAACACTAGAGTCACGGGCACATATAATCTTTTTTGTTGTTGTCGATTAATCGATTCTTAAAAAACTTTAAAAATGTGTTTATTGTCAAATTATTTAGCAACGAGTATATCAGGACACATCCGGCTCATAAGGTTTTTCTAAGCTCGTCTCATATTTTCAAAGATATTATATGACTGTTTTCAAGGCAAACATGCCTCGACACTTGTGTAGAAAAGTGGCGAGGAGGATGACGTTCACCTTTAACAGGTGACGTGTGACTGCAATAGAACTCACGGAAAGCCTACACTGAATGCTCCTGTAAATAATCGATGTCCTACAAAAATGCACTTTCCTCACGTTAAATAAACGTAACGTGTAGCAACCTTTCATGTATTGTCGTCCCTCACTAATACTCAAATCAAATAAAAGACTTTTAAACAGTGGGCAGACGTTGGCAGACCCTACATATTTTATCAAACAGACACGGAAAATGCCGTTGCGAGACACAAACCTCTACCTTCGTGAGGGAGAGATCAAAGAGGGAGCCGACAGAATTCCATGTGATCCTCAGCAGAATTAACTTTTCAAACAAAGTGCTTAGAGGACGTGCTTGTTGTCTAAATATTTTACAGGGCTATCCAAATGTATTTCTTCCTTATACAAGACTCGTGTTATTGTTGTAGCTGACAAAACAACTCCATGTAGAAAACAATTTTTTTGTTTCTGAACCTCTCTTTGAATAAAACGGGAAATAACTCAGGGATTATGCTCTATACATTATAAGATCTTAATTCTTAGCGTTAAAGTATTTAGTTAAATGGTAAAGTGTGACGAAATAGTTAAATACATAAATGTTGGTAAATCCGTTAAATGTTGTAAATAACTTACGAATGATGTAGAGAAAATCATTCTATACAAAGTACTAAACGATACTTCCAGAATAATCGCTTCTTTTAGCCAATTGGAGTCCGCAAAAATCCAATTTAATTCTGTTATTCACTTAATGATGTCATTAACTTGTTTGTGGCGTCATAAAGGTTTTCAATTTAATCTAGTTGATTTGTTTTTAAAATAATCAAAAGTTAATCCAGTAAAGATATTAAAACTTTTTTGATGTTGAGTTTTCGTTTTTGATTCAAGTTGCAAATCCTACTTTTTCTTTCGATAACTTTAAAAGGAGAGCAGAGAAACTGGTCAAAACATATCTGATGGAGGGTGTTTGTGAATGAGTTAATAAAATTTTAACTATTAATTTCACACCACCACAGAGGATGAAAAAACCCTGCTACATTTGTAGCCTTTCCAACCCAAGAAAAGGATTACCATTCATATCATAAATCTTGAAAGGATTGCGAGAAATCTCATAAAATTGCATGCGTGAGCTCGCAAAGTTTTTAGCATGCTTTGGGGGAATACGTGCAAACAAAAGAAATTTAGTGACGTGTAGAGCAGTATTCCACGTAAAAATAACATTTGAATATAACCAAAAATAAATTATTTGCTACAACGTTACACGATGAATAAATCGGCTTACGGAAAAAGAAAATACATGCTAAAAACTTCACATCTCTTTCATCTATTTTTGTAGCATGTTCAGACAAACGACATGACTGCCTTACGCTATCGCGTTTCGGCTGGTGCACCAAGAGGAGTTTGACCATGAAGAGGGTGTGCGGTGCCACATGTAATTTTTGTGACGGTGGTCGACGCCACCATGTACAGACGACAGTGACGACGACGACGACGGGTAAATTACTTGACTTGACGCATGACTGACACGTGACTGACTCATTTACTTAGAAGGAATAAATTTCGCGAACTGCGCGGTTTTTAATAATTAGTAAACCGACCTTGAATCATTTTTAAATTTTCTGAATGTACTAAATTAAATTTCCGCGGAATTAATCTGCTTCGCTATCCGCTAAGTTTAATTCCTGCAAAGCTTTTCTAAACGACATTAACGCTATAGACTTATATAACGACGACAACTTGAATGCGACTACAACTTACAAAAACGCTTCTCGAAAATTCTTTTGAGGTTACCTTAACACCGTTTCTTACTTTCGCGAACATTTATTTTCATCACGAATCAGTATTATAACTTCATAATAGAGGAATAGACACGAAACATACTTAGATTTCAAGGTAATTTCTCCGAATGTGTGTCTTTTGGAAATTTTGCGAATATATTATGTTCTTTCAGAAAAATTTCGCGAGCATTTAGTTTCGCAAATATAGGCAAAATTGGCGAAAAGTTAATGATGTTAAGGTAATGCCATGCAAAATGTGTTATTCGATTCAATTTGGAACCGTTTCCAAACAAACGTGTCAGATCACCATTGATTGGCTGTTTCTGCAAGATTCGATCTTTTGATGGCGCTTTTGTGAGCTTCCAACGTTTTGATTGGCTAATTTGCGAGTTGTTGGTTGGCCCTTGAGATAGAAAAGAAGCCAATCATTTTTACTACTTTTCCACTAGTTTCGACTGTCTCACCAAAATGTACTGACCACCGAGCCGATTGTTCATTGTTATTAAGAAAAGGCTGGTGCCGATCAAGAAAGTCACTTATGGAAGCCACGTGCAAAGCCACGTGCGATCTGTGTAATAGACCTACGAAAACACAGGGTAAGAGTTAGGATACCCTTGCAGCTCACTTTTTCCCTTCACTGTCTACGTTACGGACCTGCATGTGTTATGCCTCCTATTATTTTTGCCTATCTTTATTATTATGCATGCTATTTGCAAGATGCTCGAAAAATTACAACCAGATTACTTTGTAACGTTTAATTAAATTAAATCTTTTGGGGACTTAATTTGGCGGTTGCTGCAACTGGGCGGAAATTTATTCATGGTCTGATTATGCAATTAGCACTTTTAAGAGGAAATAACTTTAACATTTAATGATAATTCACCTAACTAAAAATATAAATTTTAAAATATCTGAATTCTTTCAGTGGCACCGTGTAGAGACAAACGGACTGACTGTATCCGACTGAAAAAGTGGAATTGGTGTGCGACAAAGAAGCAAATTATGAAAGTCATTTGTTTTAAGACGTGTAACTTTTGCACAAAAAAAAAAGACACTACCTATACTGAGAAACGGCGCCCCACAACCACCACTACCACTACCACCACCACAACAGCAAAACCCACTACAACTGTTAGAACGACTACTACTTTAAAAACGACATTAAAAACAAAACCATTGACACTACCTGACTGTATAGATTACCGGGTAGATTGCAACCAACTAAAATCTTTTAACTGGTGTGTTACCCATAAATCTATACTTAAGATTAAGTGCAAAAAGACTTGCGGATTTTGTTCCAATCCTAAAAAGGAACAACAGACTTTAACAAGTTTACCAAAAATAAATATAAGAGCCACAACAAGACCTGTTACCATGTCAACAGTAACGGCGAAACAAAACACTCTTTCCACAAAAATAGAAACAACTGCACTAACTAAAAACATTAAGAAAGGCGTTATTTCACCTGCATGCAAAGATAAAAGATTGGACTGTCAAACTTTGGGTATACGTTATAGGTATTGTACCCGCTTCCCAAATCTTGTGAAAGTCATTTGTTCTCGGACTTGTGGCATGTGCCCTACGGTTTTACCTAGCACGATTACCACTAAAGCTACAACCATTACTACGCATGCGTGTAAAGATAAGAGGAAAGATTGTTACAAAGTCGGTATTGAATTTAACTGGTGTAAATTGTATCCGTCTCGCATGAGAGAATCATGTCCAAATACATGCAACTTTTGTAAGACTCAAAAAGTTCTAAGTGAACCATCAGGTAAAACTACCACTATGAAAATACCAACCATCAAAATAAAAACTGCTAAAGCTGAAACTGTTAGCACTTCTACAAGAGAAGTTACAACAAACCCAACAACTACACATCTCATCAAATCAACCGAAACCAGATTAGTTAAGCAACAGAGTCCAGCTACCACAACAACAAGTAAACCAGTCACAACTTCCAAAACCATGGTAACGACAGCTTCTACCCATAGTAAAACAACAGCTGCTAAAATAATAGCGGTAACTACCCCGGTTACAACAAGAACTACCCGAACAACAAGCCCGACTACAGCGATTACAACTTCTCCGACAACAACGACCACTCAAAAAACAACAACGAAAACAATCCCGACTACAACAAAAACAACACCAACTACAACAACGACAACCACCCCAACTTCAACAACTACTCCAACAACAACAACCACTACCACTCCGACAACAACAACGACAACTACCCCGACTACAACTACTCCAACAACAACGACCACAACTACTCCAACAACGACAACCACTACTCCGACAACAACGACAACGACCCCGACTACAACAACGACTACTCCGACAACCACCACTTCGACAACGACTACTTCGACAACGACTACTTCGACAACAACTACTACAACAAAAAGGCCGACGCATCCCTCTCCAATTGTTTTTGGTAAAATTTATTTGCTTGACAGATTCTAGTTTTTAAGGCATGCTGATTATTTTAATTGCTTGAAGCACACTATCTCATACCATACTACAGTTTCATTAAATTGAAGAACTGAAAGGTCTTTATTCGAATAGAATTATTCGAATGGAGCTTTCATATTTATTGTTCTTCTTGATTTTACATCATGGAATGGGATGAACCAATAGTAATCCAGCTTTTATATTAAAGCACAAAGCATGTTCGAATTTCATGACGAAAAAAAGAGTTTTATTGTTATTTCAACATTATTTGCGTTTAATTTCTTGACAAAAATATTTTTAAGAGTTTACTGTAGTTTCGCACTAGCATGTTGGTTTCTAAACAAACTACTACTCAAAGTCCCCTCAAACATTATGCATTGAGAATCTTAAATTAAAACATTAAAAATATATCTTGAAATTAACAAGAAACTCCATCAACCCGTTTAGTTACCAAGTGCATAGACAAACGGGAAGATTGCGGAAACTTCCGTAACTTTGGATGGTGCCACTTGAAGTCTAGGAAAGATACTATGAGGGTACTTTGCAAAAAGACCTGCGAATTCTGTGTGGCTAGAGACGAGTTAGCACCAACTGGACGAATACCGGGCAACCCAACTACATCAGTACTTCTTCGACAGACTGGAGGTAACATATGAAACTTATAACTATAGTAGTTAAATATTGTAAAGAGATTATAGATATACTATCCGGAAGACTCGGCGGCGCATCCCGGGCTTTGACCACCATATATATATATATGTGTCTGCCTTGCTTCACCTACAGCCTTCCAGCGTTTCAGTTTTTATTCAAAGGAAGGGGTTCAAAAATTACAACTCTATGATCTCCTTCAGGTCACATACATAATATGATATACGAACGGACAAAGCTAGCGTATTATTGAATAGGTATAATTTTAGTGAGTAATATAGTATTTTGTTAAAGTTCTTAGTTTTTAGGTTATTCAGTGTTTCCAGCGTTATTCAGAACAGTTTTGTATATGAAATGATCTCAAAATGCAAATTCCAAGGGACACAATTAATTAGTTAGTCCACCGGTGATAACAACTCCATTAGCCAGCCACAAACTGTTGTAAAATAACTTTAAATTCAATTTTTCTAGAGAAATGCAAGGACAAGAGAAAGGATTGTCCAAAATTACAGGTCCAAGGACGTTGTGAAAAGAATCGCAAATCTATGGACAAGTTGTGTCCGTATTCGTGCGGCGTATGTCCTGGTAGTGAAAGTAACAAGAAACCAACCGCAGCTGTATCTTCAGGTTAACTCATATATCCAACTCTTCCTTGCTTTCAATAAAACATCTTAACATATGTTTTCATTGCCTGAAGATGTACGAATACCTTTATAATTATATATATATAAAAAAGAAGAAGATTGTTTTGTACCTATCAAATATGACTACACTTTTAAATGATATTTTTCAATGACAATCAAAAAAACAACACAATATATTTTTTGAAATCAAAAAGAGGTGAACGTTAGTATGTGGGAACTTTCACATTTTGTCAATTCTCAGTTCTCACATTGACACATTGAATTGGTCGTCTTCATTAGAAACGTTTTCGCTGAAACAATCAGAGCATGTTTCTACCTAAGAACATAGCATGTACCTAGGCGTGTCTAGACATGGAATTAGAAAGAAGGAAATAAATTGTTTTGTTGCTCATTCAAACATAGCTTGTCCAAGTGAAATCTTTTCAAACTCAAACTTTACTTTTTGAATTTCGCGCGTCAGCTGGCTCGTGTATTGCCTTCTGATTGGCCCCGCATAATTACAAAGGCGAGGTCTAATGATCTGTGACATTTTTTCGCCTTTCGAATGGAGCAAATCAAATAATTTGTTTTGATTCATTTAACTCAGTTTACCTGCATTGATGTCCCTTGACCGTCGTAATGCCGCTCTTATAAACAAAGTACAAATAATAATAATAAAATTCAAAAATAAATTAGACAAGCTAGCGTTTTGAAAGAAGTCGATTTCAAAGGAAATTCAATAGAAATTAAAGGAAAGGACAAAACGTTGAAGTTCTTTTTCCTTGTAATTCCATGGTCAAGATGTCTGCATGTTGAAAATACATAATATAAAGTTACTAGAAAGGATCTTTTTTTATAAATATGAATGTTTTCGTCTTAGGTGCTTGCACTGACAAGATGAAGGGTTGTACTTTCATGTTGAAAAGAGGGTTCTGTGTCCGAAATAAGGCACAAATGAAAAGCAGATGCCAAAAAACATGCAACTTATGTCGTAAGTATACCACCTTGCATGCCTTTTGATACGTGTAAATTTTCGCGCATGCGCGTAAATGTTGTTGCATGAAATGAACAACAATGGACTATTGTGCAATGAAAAACATGCGTATGAAAATGCCTGTGAATAACATTAAAATTTTCCTCTCCCTGAAAATTAACAAAGACAACCAAAATCCTCGATGTATGTATGATGGATCAGAAAAAGTAAGATAAAAAAATGCCCGCATTAAAAGGATCTTGCATTTGACATAAGACTTCATTGTTTACGAAGTCCAGCCAGGGGCTGTATCATCAAAAGTAATTTCCATAAGTTTAATCAATATTTTATCTTTTAAAGATTGCGGTTTTATTTCACCTTCTTTTTTCACCTTTACAGCAACATGCTCCGACAAGCGTGATGACTGCGCCAAGTATAAGACGTTCGGCTGGTGCGAAAGAAAACGAAGTGACATGATCCAGTCTTGCCCAGTAACTTGCAACCTTTGTTGTAAGTATCTGTTTGTTTGGAACATATTTACCCAAAAAAAGGTTCCCGTACAGACACCATTAAATACACAACATTTTAAGAAATAAAATCCATAGGGTAGTGAGGCCATTTACTTTTCGCAATGTTGCATTGTTTCCAGTACAAAACTTTTTTAGTTTTAGTTTATGATCGAAATATCAAGTCTGGTTGGTTTAAAAACTAAAAATCCATTTTTTATTGTTTTTGTTTGTGTTTTAGATATGGTGAGACCAACGCAAGGTGCTACAGGTAACTTGGTTTCACCACGTATACAATGTGTCCGAAAAAAAAATACTCTCTGTAACTGTAGCGTTGTTTAAAAAAGCATGACTTTTCTACCACTTAAAAAATCATTACAAGTTTTCAGTATTTTAAGACTTCTTTTTTATACGCATTCAAAAGAATGTATTCTTTCTAAGCCACACTGTAATTGTTCTAGGCCTCAGAGACTTTTTGCTAATGGAATCATAATGACAGTATTAAATATTTTACAGGAAAATGGTTTCTAATTTACGCCAGTCAATTTCTTTTTCCTTCTAGTAATTTGTATGGATCAGAGGAGCGAAGTCGACTGTAAAAAAATGGCAAGGATTGGATTTTGCGATTCACGGAAAGGAGTTATGGAAAAAATGTGCAGAAAAACGTGTAACGTTTGCAAGTCAAGTATGTCTGATAAATTAAAATAATATAAAATAACTCAATTTCTAAGCCCAATTATTTGACGTCTTATTACTTATACTGCCGTTGGAAAACAATTTGAGACGGTTTATATTTCGAACAAAAAGGCTCTTTGATAGTTAATGTATTCATATTTGAAGGCCTTCACTGGATAAGAACGAATTTGAAATAATATTTAAATTTGTTTACTTTTAGCAAATCCCAATAAGATACCAGTGATTTTCAGCACTCCAAACCCAACTACTAAGAGTAACAGAGGTAAGAATTGACAACACAACCAACTTAAGAAAATTCGATGCATTGTTTTTTTTTTTGAGGAGATCTGAGGAGAACTATTGGTGAGGAGATATGCAAGGTTTTAAGGAAAAAAATGAAAAAATGAGGAGAAACAGGCAGTTGTGTTGAGATGTGGGAGCCCAGTACTTAATACTCTGGCTTATTTCAAATATGTACTTATACATACTGCAGACTCTAAGGAAGAGTTATTTGGTCAAATCCCTTTCAAAATAAAACATTTAATTTCCTTTAGTGACCGGAGCAAATTGTAGGGATAAATATGGCCGCGCCCGTTGTGAATATTACGCCCATATAGGGTGGTGCGAGAAGCACACCAAAATTAAAGAAAACTGCCAAGACACGTGCGTGTGCAATTACAAGAAAGCAACAGCAAAACCATCACCGGAGAATTGTAAACAGTCCACACACGGTTGTTGCTGGGACAATAAAACTACAAAACGGGATTCTAAAGGATCTTCTTGCCCAGGTAAGATTGTCCATAGTCAAGATATAAATTATACTAAAGTAAAATTAAAACTCATTTGATATTTTCATTTACGATCCCACTTACATACGGTCAAGGTGAAAGCAATGTTCTTTTACGTTTTCCAACGAGAGCAGATCCTACATCTGAAGAAGAATCCTGGACACCTGTTACATGCAGAAAAAACCTTTTTTTTTAAACCTCGCACCTCATACTAAAAGTTAATTGTCCCTTCCAGACAGCTTGATTTATCATCTATTTCTACACCTACCCCCGCCCCCCACCCATTTTCAATGTTGTGAAACTCTAAAAATAATTTTTAAGACTGTAGGAGAAGGGCGAGTGGGAGCTTTTTTTTAGTTTTCTGGTAATTAATGTACCAGATTGTAGGTTGTGATGTAGATTATATTGTCGTCCTAATTAGATTGCCAAGATGATCGGCGATTTGTTGTACTTTGTCAAAGATTTGGTGGAGATTGTCAAGGCAATGGTGGTTTAGCAAAATCTCTTAGGAAACATTGCGCCAAAACCTGTGAATTATGTTGTAAGCGAAATAAATTCATTTTTAAGAAAGCCGTCATCACTGGGTTAAGTGATTATTGGTAAACAATCTAAAATGGTTTAATAAAGGGAAATTTCATAAAATATTTTCTCCTGGGATTCATTTATCAATAGGAGAGTTCAATTGCCCAGGGATTTACTCGTTTATCTGATACGATCTTTGTTTTACCTTTATAATCACCGTCCAGTAATGACAGTCTTAGAAATGGAATATTTCATGCGTCGGAAAAATGCAGAAAAACCAGCAACAAAAACACACGTTCACTATCATGTTAGTCACGCTCGATTATCCATTTCATATATATAGAATGCAAAGACGATCCACGCTTCACAGTTCTCTGTTCGAGATTCGGAGCAAGTTGCCGTAACGCTTATGGAAGAACAAAACTTAGCGTTCGAACATACTGCCCCCGGACATGCGGTGTTTGTTGTAAGTAACAAAAAAAAACTGCATGTAAACAAAAAAAGTTGCATGTAAATAAAAACAACAACAAACTACAAATCATTGCATGTCTAAAAATTTAGCAAATTCGAACAAACTGCATGATAATCTGAAAAAAAGAAGAACATTGAAATCTAATAAAATTCGAAAAGCATGTTTGAACATTTAAAACTGTTCAAAAAAAAAACTATTACAATGATATTTTTGAAAAAAGGTAAAACAAACGCATGAAAACAAGTACCGTTTTGGGAAAACGCATGATACAATTTTTGCAAGATTTTGATTGCACGAACCATATTGGGATATTAAACGTCTATGCATGAAAACATTGAATAGAAACCAGTTCTAATTCTGCATTTTTCACGCATGAAGTATTTCAATTTTTTTTAATATGTTTGGATTATTGTATTAAGTTTTGTTTATTTATGATTTTAAAATCTAGGCCCGGTTTATACCACATGGTCAACGATAAACGCTTTTAAGATTACAAACGGCTTCCGGGGCTTAAGAGTTATTAAATCAATATACAAGCAGTCTCCGAGGTTCTAAAAATTTGTTTATTTGTTAATAACAACCGCCGTGAAAGATTTGAGGTTAAGAAAAGTAATAACCCATCAACAATATTTAATGCTATAATCTATGTATTTCTCTTTTTATAGAAAACTTGGTGGAATTGGAAATATATTATGTTAATGGGATGGAATTTTGTTTTGGATAGAAAAAATCGTTTGCGAAAAGAAGAGTGAAAATGAGCTGCAGCACACATCAGCACCCGGGTACAATAATTCACAAACAGATATCTCTCTTTAACCAAGGAAGAAGATTCGCAGGAGAAATGATGAAAAAATGAAATTTTATTGGTTTTAAAACAATCAAAATAAAGTTAATTAAATGTAAAAAAACAAAACAAAACAAATGAAAAAGCAACAAGCATATTGTCAAAAGGATACTATGTAGTATTTTGTTACTTTTTACGGAAGAGGAAAGGAGATTTCTGTAACAGTTTCAAAACCATAAAAGGCAAACAAAAAGTGTCCTGAAAGTAAACTGATAATCTGTTGTATATACAGCGAACAAAAATTCGGACGTTTTTGTAGCCTTTATACATGAGTTTTGGCCTTTAGAAAGTAAATATTACTTAGTTTTTAATGAAAACAAGTTTGCGAGGACAGCTATCGTTTCTCTCTCTGTAAACATGTTCGTGAAATGTGCAAACATTTAAAAGGAGAATAATATATTTATATAATTTAAACTTTACAGTCTTACAATCCCCAAGTCAAACACTTCCTTATTAAGACGTTGTACACATTTATGATTATCACGAGTAAGGAAACAAAATATATCCATCGATATCTGAGATCATCCTCTTACCCCAAACTACAGTGTATACCTATACACCTTTTCAACGCAAAATTCTATCATCATTAATGTTACACTAAACTCGATTCAGTTTCCTTTTTATAGCTATGCAAGATTAAATTTTATTAATCATTGGAGAAATGTGCTGCCGTATGTTTTTGTTTAAAATTTTATTATATGATAATAGCGTTGACTGTTTTCCCACGGTCTAAACCCATTAGTCAAAAGGTCTGCATTGCTTATAGCGTAAAATTGTTGACCAGTGTTGAAACGGTGTATTGTCTAGAGAACAAAATGAAACCCTGATTTTCATATCTACATATTTTTATTTTGAAAATGTACAAAAATTTACTTCGTTTTCAATGAAATTAAACTTGTAAGTTTTCAAGTTCCTTGCATCCTTTAAATGGTAGTATATTAAAAAGAATCCTACGCCGTTCTCAAATCAGCAATAAAGCTGTTTCTAACTTTCATTAGGAGAAAGTTGATCTGTTCCGCTTTGAGTTGTATAGCAGTAGAAATTTAAGACACAACGTACTACTCTATACGGAATCTAACAGTATATTGGAACATTTCCCTTGGTATTTGAATATTTCCCGGTGATGGTTTCAAATTGACATACAGACTGACCGAAAGAATGATAAGAAAAACACGAAAAATTTAGGGCACTTATAAAAATCATGTTTTCTTTCGCGTTCGATGGTTATATTTATAAAAAAACTCCAACGTATTGAGCTAAAAAATCCTTTTTTAATTATAAGGGGAGAAACTGAATCGAACACGGTGCATGCTTTATATTTAATTATCTATCTAGAGTACTACTTACTTTTAACAATTATCATAAAGATTTAACCAAAAGATGGCATTTTCGGTCACTCTGTAACGAAGTGTTTAAGTAAGGTAAAGCAAAAACATAATTCTTTATTTTTGTTGTATATATTATAAAAAAAAGGTTTTTGGTTAAAATAGCGATCAATTGTAAAATGAATATATATGTAATATCTCACGAAGCATCTGTTTTCTTCATGGAAAAAAAGTTCCCAACAGTACAGTATGTATCACAAAATATAATGCTCTCAGAAATAACAGCCATTATTTACAGTGATTAGAAGTTATCACTATCTGAAGGTTTTGTGGCGGGGTTGAACATACCCTTCAATCTGTATCGATCGTTATTTCTTTGCAAATAAGAAGCTTCTTAATGACATTCTAAGCAAAATATCACTTGCAATTAGAGCACAGTTGCTCAATAGACCTTTCCAAAATTCCCGCACTTACAAATTTTGAAGATCTTCAACTATGGCAATTCTGTTTCGATATAATCATTCATGTATTCTAAATATCGTGACGAGAAACTATTGAAAATTTCCAATTCATAGCACGCTCGAATTTTGTTTTGGTATAACTTAAAATAAAAAAAATAAAAAAGCTTTTTGCGACTTTTAGTAAAATGATAAAAGACAACTTATAAGAAATTTTCATAAATATACAAAGTGTACTTCGCAGAGTCATTTGTCAAAACTATCTAAAAATTATAATTATCAGTCAGCTGGTAAATATCAGTCAATCAGTAAAATATTGGTCAAACGGAAAAATACTGGTCAACCCGTAAATATTTGGTCAATGGGCAAATACGATCAAGTGGTAAAATATAGTTCAACAGTTAAGGTACCGGTTGACCAGTAAATTGTTGGTAAATCAGTAAAATATCGGTCAACTGATAAATAACTGGTCAACCGACAAATACTTGATCAACTGGTAAAATATAGTTTAACAGTTAAGGTACCGGTTGACCAGTAAATTGTTGGTAAACCGGTAAAACGGTCAACTGGTAAAATATCAGTCAATCAGTAAAATATTAGTAAACTGGTAAAATAGTGGTCGAGGGATAAATTATTGATCAACCGGTAAAATATAATTCAACAGGTAACGGTACCAGTCGAACAGTAAATTGTCAGTAAACCGGTAAAATAGCGATCAACTGGTAAAATAACAGTTAAATATAGGAGATAACAGGTCAACTATGAACTAGTAAATTATTGGTCAACCGGTAAAATATAGTTCGGCTAATAAGTTATCTTGGTCAATCATTAAATAATCAGTCAACTTTTCTCATTTACAAAGCCTGAGTTGCATCTTTCAGAAAAGTTTGTTGTCTTTTTGTTGAAGATATGTTGTTTTGTTCTTAAAATTGTGCCCAGGCGTTCCACGCATTTTTAGTAAATTTGTCTGGGTGCCAGGCCAGGTATACCAACCCCTATGAAAGTCAATTTTCCTGTTTCTATTTACGGTTACCGTAATTATGCCGTTTGAAAAATACCTAAAAAATAATTGGCAAAGAATTGATGCCGTCAGCAAGAAAATGTTCGATCACTATAATGATAGTAATATTTCGCGGATCTGCGTTTTTTACACCTTTTTTCGCGGCGGGGATTTATTTTCGCGAAAAGGCCTTTTTTTTTAATTTTCGAATGGATTTATTTTCGTGAATGGGCCTTTAATACATGGAGTAACCCTAACTGATTTCATTTTCATGACTTTCGACAATAACCACGAAAAATTATATCTTTATATATTGTAGTTGAAGATATGGAATAATCATAAAGAATCTAGACATAGGGGCAATGACCATGTTATGTGAAGATACTGGGCCCACTGCTACATCTACAGTACGTTTCATTAGGTAGCGACATTGTTGGCATGATCGTCAAGATTTATTTACAAGTTCTCTACCCTCAATGATAAATGCTTTTTTCAGCACATATCTCCATACAGTCTCGACTCTTTGATGTTTAACCTCGCTGTACCAGTGAATTTCGTTTAGGATACTGTACGCAAGTGGCGAGCGTTTGTCGATTACAGGAACGCAGAACGTTGAAGCGGACAAATCGTTCATCATGTTAGTCATTTTATCTGTTGGCAGGATTCGTCCAGTGTATCTTAGAATACCATCTTTTTCAGTCGGAAACCTTTTGTAGGATGATTCTTTGTTGAATGCTTTGATTTCAGAAGTTGCCTTTTTGAAGAAGTAGATTTCGCTGTTGTTGATCTCTTCATTCATCAGGAGTGTCATTGTCGTAGACTTGGTCGGCTGAAGGTTTTGGCAGGCACTTCTTTGTAGATTTTTGATGAATCGAAGATTAAAACTAAACTTCAATTGCAACCCTCTGTTAAAAAGGTTGGTTTACAAGGTGTTCAAATTTGTGTATTTGAAGTTGTGCAAATAATTGAAGGTATCGTGAGCCTTTGAAAATCGAGTGCTCAAGTAAAACTTACGTGCTTAACCCTATTCATGCCGTGCTTTTTGGGGGTTGATTATGCCGTGAGGGGGGCCAATTCGGCC
>JAYRBV010024019.1:0-10872 GCA_036023255.1 Mitrocomella polydiademata
CAAATTAGACTTTTACTGAAATGCCCTTTATACACAATTTCCAAGATTAATCTCGTCTTCATGTCGGAATAACAAATCGGAAAAGTGCCATAATTTATGACCATGATTGTAGTTGCACTTCCGCACCTCTACACGTTATCAACAAAGTGCAAAGTTTAAAGTGATTGGCTGACGAAATAATTTCTGTGGGGGGTTTAGGCCTAAAAAATTAACTCTAAAACAAGAAATAGTGCTTTATAAATACACTTTTAGACAGATAGTTTTCAGTCAAAAAATGGCGACACAAACATGGACATGGCTGACTGAAGCTCAGCTTGAAAATTTTATAAATGACCTTGATAACAATGATGGAAATGATAGTGATTCTGATTTTGACAGTGGTAAGTTATTTATTTCTTATTTTAGTGATTTTCATTCAACAGTTCAAGCCAATTCATTTTTTGTAACAATATCTAAGCACTGCACACGCGGTGTGGTCATGTTGGTTCTCGTGGAGTTTCGCAGTCTTGCTGGAGTTGATCAAATTGTTACTACAGATCAGGATTCTGAAGCCTAAAAAGTGACATTTTTGAAATTTTGTTCATTTTTAGCATGTTGCAAATTTTTTTATTAGAAAGATTAGATTTTCCTATTTCTTCCAATTGAAACTATAGCCTAATACCTTTCCAAAAAGCATTGTATGGCCTTCATAGCTCTTCTGGTTTTGTTTTGGAGATATGCCATTTTGAAATTAAGCTACATTTTTGCAAAAAACCTAGCGCGCTGAGGGGCCAGTTATTGCAAAGTAAGCGCGCTGTAAAGGTTAAAGAAACTAATGATTACGCAATCATACGCTTACATATTTAGCTCAACTACGTCACAGTAGTTATACTTATTTTAACGTGCATTTTAATCTCAAGAGGCAGCTCGGGTTAGTTATGGCCAGTCCAAAAATATGCTTCAACTTTTGTACCAATCGCACTTAACCTAGATAAAAGAAAAAGTCGTATATAATTGAAAAATTGTGCTGAAGACGAGAAATTGACAAGAAACCGGTTTGTGACGTCATTTTTATGACGTCATAAAAATTGAATTGCTAATAACTTATGTTTTTTATATGGAAATGACTTCAAATTTTGATGAAAGATGTATTTCAATAAAAAGATTTTGTGCTTTAAATTTAATTTCAATATTTTGTGACGTCAGCATAATATTCTGAAAAAGTGTTTTTCGCAATCAATATTAGCTGACGTAAGCAAAATTCAAAATTTCTAAGAATGCTAAATTAATTTTATAAACTATGCACGTTTTCTGTCAAAATTTTGTTGATGTTCAGATTGTCTTTGCTGAGATATTAACATTTTAATTTTTATGACGTCACAAAAAATGACGTCACAAACCGGTTTCTTGTCAATTTCTCGTCTTCAGCACAATTTTTCAATTATATACGACTTTTTCTTTTATCTACACAGCAACACGCTTCTTTTAAACTATAAATGAGTTTTGTAGGTTAAGTGCGATTGGTGCAAAAGTTGAAGAATATTTTTGGACTGGCCTTAACTAACCCGAGAGGCTAATTTCGTTTATGTAATAAAACTGTTAATGTGTTTCATTGTTGAAAACTCTCGTGCTAAAAATATTTTGCGTTGTATAAAAATGTTACGTAGAACAATTATGTAGTAATTAATACATTACAACAAATTTTAAAGAGAAACCGTTGTATTTCTGTGGTTACACAAAATACACAGAACAGTAAAAGGTCTATAAAGCTAGGGCGCCACGGTGAAATGTTTTCGTGCGCATGCAAAATGCAATTTGCTGCATAAATGTGTGTAGCCACTCTCTGCAAAAACACTTGCAATTTCAGTTATTAACTCGAGATATGACGTCATAATGTTTAAATCGGGATGTTTTAATTGATTTTGATTGGCCGAGAAAGAAAATTGTTATTAAAAAATGCTTCCAAAGTTATTCAAATTTTAGTTCTCAGTTATTTTTGCCTGGATTTAGTTGAAATTCAATATTATGTGGTCTTGAAGTATTGCCAATAATTTTCGAACGTGTTGAGGTATGGGCCCCAAAATTTGCATAAAGGTGCCTAATAAGATTTTAATAAAAGTAGGAAAGTTTCATTTCGATTCCTTTTGTGGAAAAAAGGTTATTGAAAAAAACCCGGTAGGGTAAAATAGGGTTAAGGCCCAATTTTTTCACAATGTTGGAGGAAATACTAAGGAGTTTATTATAAAAATATGAAGCCAAAACGAGAAAGTTTTTCGGGATACCCGGGACCTTAAGGGTAAAAGACAACGGTATTTTTCCAGTTTCAATCTTTCCCAGGAAGGAACTACAAAAACAATTTTTTTTGATTTGACACTTAAACTCCTTTTTCAATAAACTCTAGTTTAAACACAAATATCTATCTTCTATGATATAAAATTCTTTAAAAAAAATATTTAAACCTATCAGAAATTTACATAAAACAAAACAAAAAACAACAGAGCAGTTAGAATATAAACTCTTTGTATTGAAAAGCAACCCGATTGCCCTAAATTAGGACAAAAACTAAACAATGACAGGACAGGACCACGCGCTAATACTTTTTGAAATCGAGATTTTTATTAAGAGGAATCTATTTTGAATGGCTCTTTCGAGAATTTGAAATTCAACACCCTCCCTACTTCATAAACATTTTCTAGAAACACTTTTTTACTGACCCAATTCTACCCCTTTTTTGGTCTATCTTAACTGAATGCCAATAGACCATGAGTAGGGCAAGAAAGCCCGTCTCAAAAAGACGTCTTTATAAGATGAAATACGAGTGGGTGTTAAAAGACAAAGGCAAAAAAAATAAGTCCATTATGACTGGTCAACTAAATGAATGCGAAAGACACGGCTAACATAAAGTGTGTATGGATAAATAGAAAATATATAAATACTATGTATAAAAACAACAAAACTATACAAAGAAGTAAGAGATGTATAGGATTTCCGATTTCAACAATTACTATACTGTAAATGATAAAAATGTCTGGTTGAAGAAACAAGCCAACCCGCAATCAGACATGCTACAGACTACATAAAAGATTCACTAATGCTTTTTTGACTCGTTTCTTTGCCGTGGCTGACAAGAAAGTTTGAAGGAAAAGTACAAAGACATCGCGGATACTCTTCTCGCTCTTCATCCCGCTGATGCCTTTGCTCAAAACATTTAAGATCGTCTGCACGTTGGGAACAGTGCCAGATTCGTGGAAGAGAAAGTCCAATATCTGCACATTCAGCCAATCGCTTGGTTTGAATTCCTTCAAATCGAACGCTTTACTGAAATCAATCTGCGAGAGTATGTAGTCAGGTTTCAGAAACTCCTCTCGCGACCGCCTATCCATTAACTCGTCGATGCTATGCTCGGGGATAAAATCGTCAGCGCTTCGAATGCTTTGAATTTGGGTAATCAACTCGCCTGTAAACTCACTCGAGCGTAACTCGTAAGCGTTAAAACCTTGATAGCGGGCTAGCAAGGATATCAGCCGTAACACATCCAAATTACCATTGTACACTTTAACAGCGCCCCGAATTTTCCCGTGCGGCGTTACTATAGGGCGTGGGTCGTAACATTTGACGTAACGACAATAAAGTTCTTGTTGCGAGGGAGCGACATCCAACAGCAACTCTACGTCCAATAAAATTTCGTCGTTGCGTACATTCGAAAAACTCGTGAAACGAATCCATTCGGTGCCGTTGTACATGATTGGGACCTTCCCGATTTGCGATTCATCAAGTGGATCGAAACGATTGAAAAGGTGGTCGTAGTTCTTAGTGGTCACCATTATGCGGGCCGCTGTTTTGGTTACGTAATCCAGAAACTCAACATAGTAGAATTTTAACTGTTCCAGTTTCGAGAGGTTTTTCAAGGAAAAAGCGACATTTCCATATCGGATTGCGGTGGTAGTACCGTGATTGTCCGGAGCCATCCACAGGAACGGAATACGAGTAAGCGGATGAGCGGAACCACGGCGATCCGTTAGTTTATTCACACAAGAGTAATCGCCAACAACTTGCATTTTAAAGCCTTCTTGTAAGATTAGTTCCGTGTTTTCAAGGGAAGTCACGTGTGTTAATGTGTTGAAATTGGTTGGCTGATGAAAGATTACATTATCATCCATCCAAGAATAAAAGATGGCACCATTATGTTTGATTTCCATTGGTACGGGGCCGAAATGTTTCCAGTAACTCTATAAAGTGTACAGGAATTCATTTAGATGATTCAGGAAAAATAATATTTTTAGAAGATTTTTAGCGAATCCGTCAAATCCGCCAAAAATCTTTCTCAATGATATATCAAATCTAGTACAAAGAAAAAATTGAGGCGAACGCACTTTACAATGAAGGACCCAATGACTCGTGTGCTAATATAAATCACTTAAAATGCGCAACAACAAAAAGCATGCACACGTTTTACGATAAACAGAGGATCGATTTATCATGACCTAATATATACCTACCTTGATTGACGGCATCGCAGCGAGATTATAGAGGTGTTATTGTTGTTTCTAGCCTAAAAAACAAGCATGGTGAGATGTTAGGTGCAATGATCGCGTGAAAATGGATTTTGCAACCTTAAAAATAGAGATAAACCATAAATTTTATTACTACTGGAATTGTTTCTATGGGATTAGTTTCGTTTAAAACAACAGTATTTTTCAAAAAACGGAAAATATAAAAAAAATCTTTGAAATTCACTCAAACTCAAAGGTTAAAACAAAAAAAGAAGGTTAGTAAGAATGTTAATCCCAAAAGGGGCTCCATGCAAATGACCAAAGATACACGCAACAACAAAAAAACACCACAAAAAAAACAACGATAAAAGGTCAGTCATTCAGTGTGAATACAGTAATTGAATTCTTCAAATAATTATTGAGGGAAAATTTCACTTAGTAATTCCATTTAGTAGAATAAGGTATTTTGGGTCAGCAACTAACAAAGGGCCTTCTTCAATTTGGAAAATCAAAACTCTTGAAATATCAAATCAAAACATTTTCTTTTTAATCAATGCACAGCAAGTACAATACATTATACAATACCAATCCAGTATGATCGACCGTTAGGATTGTGTATCGCAGTATGTTCAGGTGTAGTGTAGCACCACTCATACCAGACTTTGGTTTTAGATACTTTACGCCAGAAATGCAATGTTACTTTGCCATCTTTTGGGCAGTAGATAGGTCGCTTGATTGGGAAAAAAGCTGGAAACCAACTGAACATGCCGGGCGATGCGGTTTCAGGAACAATACTCAATACTACGTCCTTATACAAAACCATATCGAAGAAACCAGCAATACCGTGGATCATAGTAGATTCTTTTGCAGTAAAATCTAGCTGAATATATCTTTCATTGTCTATTGGATCGTCTTTGAAATTTGGGTGTGTGAAGGTGAAAACAGCTTTCGGTTCGTCTAAGTAGGTGACATTATTCAGACGAACAACGTAAGGGGCTTCAAATGGAGCCTCTGGGATCTTTCCAACTTCTTTGCAGCCAGAAACTTCTGCGTGAAGCTTTGGTGAAGATAGCGGTGTAGCATAGGAAGTATATTTGCATGGAATACTGATTCCATCATCCTTCAGAAACTTCTGTGCACCATCAATACATTCTGGAGAGAGTTCGTTATCTGAAAAAGAACCCAGTAACTCACTGACAAGAATATCAGCTTTTTCAGGAGCATTGTAATGACGCATATCAGAAGACACAACCGTGACAGCACCATTCCATTCCTCCTTGTTTAATGTTTCCAGCGTGACAATTGCATTTGGATTCTTTTCAACTGCATACATCTTGACTTTTCGTCCTGCTTCCCGTGCAGCATTAAACGAGGCACGGACAAGGGGACCTCTGCCAGCTCCAACAACCATAATAGTGGTTATGACTTCATCAGCTTTTTCCTCTGGTACACGATCAAGAAGTGCTTTGTGAACAGCATTTTGATATTCTTGGTACTTGACAGGATCCTTCTCAAACACTTCATAGGTCTGCGATTCCAAATTATCCATGAGTGGTTGAAGTGGGGTCTGTAGGTAATCTTCATACCCTTTGGAAAACTGCTCAACAAAGTCAGACTTGCGCTGTGTATACAGATGATCCAAATACTGGTAGTAATAAGAGTTACTTTTGTGTAAGACTGCTCCAGTGACAATGAACTGCATACTTTGCTTGAAAAACAAATTGAGCACATTTTGTAGATCCTTGCCGAGGACCGGGTAACCCATCTTGTTGGTCAAAAACAGACTTGTTGGTATGATTACAGCTTTCAATGGCTCACCGACCCATCTCTTGATGACGTCATTTACTTGTAACAATTTGCTGTTGAGCAAAAGGACAGGAGCTAGTTTACGAGTGTTATCACAAAGGTTGCGCACTTGATTCCACCATTCCCATGGGTCCTCAAAATCACAACAAGGGGAGTCAACAGCACTGTGCCCATTTGGAATAGCTGCTTTGGAATCTTGAAGAAGTGATTTATCGACCAAACTCTTGGGATTACATAATGGTACCTGCAACCATATTTGTTGTACATGTGTTCCGAGGATGGTGTTATTAATCATGTGGGCAAGATTAGTATTATCTGCACTGCGCAGTCGCATCATGATGGCGGGTAAGCTGAGATGGATTGCAAAATTTAACTCCTGCTGCATTGCTAACATACTATTTTTACGAGTAACATCGCATTTTGAATCAACGTTAATCCAAGGAGAGATTTTACCAACAACCAAACTACTCCAATCAGATCCAGGTAACAGGAGATCAGTGCGTGTAAATGCTCCAGGACGTGGAGGACCGTTTTTATCATTCAGTTGCCGTCTGTAACGGGGATGAGCTATAGGAGAACATATGAAGTCAAAACCAGAGCTAGACGAATTGTGCAGCACAGATCGAATGTCAGGAACAGAATGTAGGTCTCTCCCACATGAAATATGAGATGGATCACTCATTTTTTATTTTTACCTAAAGAAAAAGAAAATTATGGTAAGTACAATTTATTGTTTTCTTCAAATCATTTACCCAAATATTTTTTCCAACTAGTTTCGGGTCTGGGCCCGTTTTCAAGGAATATATGCCTACAGGCAGATGTACATATATACCTACGTTTTAGAAAAAGATATTGCCCGATATTTTCTTCTTTGTGGTACTTTACAGACCAGAACGTGAAAAATTCAGTTAATTTTGAAGTCCTTTCCTTTTTGTGAAAGTTTGCATTTTATAATGGCCAAACTATCTGTGGCCTTAAAAGTAGTGCTTCCAAAAAGTGTCAGTTTTGGTATTTTAGCTAACATCAGCACTTCAAGCAACTAATTTTTATCTAATTTACAGTATCTCAGTGTTGAAAAAACTCTCCAATTTAAGTAAAACCTGCAACAACAAAAAAACGAGTCAGCAGTTTTTGGCAAAATTTGACCCTGATTATAAGGAAAGTTGAGATTTGCTGCAATTCTTTTCATATCATTAGGATCTATCATAGTGAAAAAGCCTATACGGCAAATTAGAAAGGCAAAATCTTTGGTCAAAGGCAAAATTTTGGCAAATAAACCTTCTTTCAAAATTTTGACCGAAAGTTTGTAGCACCAAAACTTTTTGTGGTTAATAGGTCGGCATTAAGATCATCAGCAATGCCAAACGCCAACCTGAATTTAAAAGGGCCTTTTTTTAGGCAATGAAAACAAAGTCAAAGTCAAAAGTTTGGTAAAATATCATGAAAGAAAATAAAGGGGGTGCGAGCAAATCAAATGATGTGATATAATTATCAACACTGAAGTCATTAAACTTCATATTAAATCAATAATGATATTAATAAAAAATAATTGGATTTTGAGGATAATTCAATAATGATGCAAATATATAAACTGGTTAGACTCTGGTCATAAATTTATTTGCAATAAAAATTACATTGAAAAGTGACTGAATAGCTTTAAATAAGGCATGGAATCAAAGCCCTACTAAGGCTGGATTGCTTGAAATGTTTGTTGTTGGTTACCCACTCTGAGCACTTCCCCCCTCTTGAGATATCATGTAGAGATATTCGAAACTTATCCGCATCTATCAGATCCCCTTTGTCGTGGTGGGGCCTTGATAATATCATCTACTCGCAAGATCATTTCAGCTGCCTCAGCTGCAGCTGTCAAGACACGATACTTGACTTTAAAGGATTCCGTGATGCCAAGTTGAACCATGTCTCCGATTTCACCCTTATTCATATCCAGGCCAGAGTTTGAGCTACCAGCGGTATGAGCAGCACGCAGTTGTGAGATCAATTCCGAACTATCGTAACCTGCATTATCAGCAATGATGGTTGGTAATTGGCGTAGTGCACTAGCAAAAGCATCAATGGCCATTGATTCTTTTCCAGGAGTTTCCTGTGCAAGCTTGTTTACAGCATTAGCCATTAACATTTCTGAACAGCCACCTCCATAGACAATTCTTGTCTCCTTAACAGTCTGTTGAAGGACACATAGAGCATCATGGAGAGACCGCTCGGCTTCATCGAGAATTTGTTTGGTTGCACCACGTAATACTACACTACAAGCTTCACCCATATCAACACCTGAAAAGTGAATCAACTTATCCTCCCCAATAATAACCTCTTCAATCAATTTGCACTTTCCCAATTTGACCAACTCAGGGTTGTGAAACGTGGAGACAATTTCGCCACCAGTGACCAAAGCTAGCCTTTCAACACCTTCAAAATCAGCGTGTTCTATAGCCATTACTCCAGCATCAGCAAAAAGTTGTTCTGGATAATTGTAGATCAATTGACGATTCACGAAACAGTTGATACCATGCTTCAAAATAAGATTAACTTTATCCTTCATTTTCTCTTTTTCTGCAACTTCAAGTTCAGCTACTTTTGCAACTGAATCTACACGTACCCGGGAGCCAAAGACTTTGATTTTGTCAGCATCCATAGCAGTATTTGCAATTAGAATATTTGCATTCTCGATTCTTTTTGGCTGGTTGTTTCCAATCTTTTTATCCAAGAGGAAGCCTTCATCCAGGAAGGAATCATCCATACTACCACCAAGCTTTTTGATTATTTGAATGGCATCCAAATTTCCACTACCTTTTAGCCTAAGCACAGCATTAACAGCTAGTTCAGTAAAATGTTCCCTGTGCTGGGTAAGAATTTTAGAGCTAAGTGTGGTTCGTGCAATGTTCATAAGATCCTCACGAAACTTTGCTTCATCTCCACTGTTATCTTTAGCAAAACTTTCGAGAGCAGCAGCAGCTGTTTTGGAAGCCTTTCTCCAACCACTGATAATGGTTTGGGGGTGGATTTTTTGTGCAATTAGCCGCTCAGCTTCACGCAGTAGCTCACTAGCAAGTACAGCTACACTAGTTGTGCCGTCACCAACCTAGGAAAACAATTAAAACAAATTTAATAGGAAAGACAATGAAATTTAGCTAAAAATTGTAAGAGACTAACGTTCAAACAACCATTTGCAAAAATTAATACCTGCACAGGCTTCTCCGTTTGTTAATCGATCGCTCGCCTAAAGTTAGATTTGACTTGCTTGCACGAGAGATAAAATAGTGTAGAATTCCGATATAATTTTTATGATTCGTCAAGTTGAAACAACATGTTAAAGTGTTTATTGCACAAATTTTATATCTTCTACGTAAGGTGATGCCAACTTAATTTGTTGTTCTACGGGTCCGACTGACCCAAATTTTCGACAAATGGAAAAAATAAAAATATTGATTTTGAATCGTGTAAAAAAATTGTTTTGCTGTTTTCTTCATTTTGTATACAGAAACTTTAAAAAACGGAAAAACAATGTATACACAAAATGTACAGACGTAATTATAGTGAGAAAAATAGTCTAGACACTGAAAATTTCTCGGTCGGGACTCAAAAACCGCAAAATTAAAATGCTGTGAAAAATGGATTTTCCCGCCAACCGCAAAATTAAAATGCCACAAAAATATTTTTTCAGTCAACCGCAAAATTAAAATGCACCAAAAAATCTGATTTTTGTGCCAGCAACATTACAGAAGATAGATATTTTAAAAAGGAAATATAATTGAGAGTTTTCCCTGAAAATGTCTTTTATTACCTTTGTTCGTAACTAGAGAACAGAACTTCGAAACGTGCTGAATTTTGAATTTGTTGTTAGAACTGCAAAATTAACTTTCGTTATCTATCAAAAGCCTCTTAATTTTCACTTTACCATACCCAGCCTCGTTATCATGAATTATCACGAAACCACGATTTTTGCAAGCCTATTTATTGCGGCTGATAAAAATAGATTTTGATTTTCAAAATTTCACACTTCCCCTCTGCAGAATATTTTGTTCACTTTGCTTGGTTTATTCCTTGTAAAATCATTAAAAAATGAATAACAAAATTAAATTTTGATTTGCAACAAAACCATAAAAAAGTAGAACATTTGTTCAAGAATTTTACCTCTTGGTCTTGAACCTTTGAGATATCAACGAGCACTTTAGCAGCTGGGTTATCAACTCCAACAGATCTTAAGATAGTTGCACCATCATTTGTCACCTGGATGCTATCCCCTCCTTTCCCCTCTTGACCCATGGAATACAAAATCTTGTCCATTCCCTTTGGACCAAGTGTAGTTTTAACCAAATCACCAATAGCAATGGCTCCAACAAAGGAAGATAGACGTGCAGTCTCATGTCGCTCTTCTTCGGCACCTAGTGTAGCAAACATTATGAAAACTATTTATTTGATATCTACATTCTGAAGATAGTATAATTTTTGCAATAGAAACTTTGAGAAAGACTCTTAAAACCCTATTAGGGGCAGGGGGGGGGGGGGTTCGGCGGATCCCTTAAATCCTATGAAAACCAAACTTTGTGAACATGTTATAAATAATAATAGAAATATT
>JAYRBV010024030.1:0-10871 GCA_036023255.1 Mitrocomella polydiademata
ATCCTTGATCATGCCCGTCTCTCTTTTTCTTCAAGATTCCGAGAAGTTAAAAGAAAGAGACGGGTATCCCATCTAGCTACAAAGTAACATTCTAATAAAATCGTTTCTGACATAGTTTACACGAAATGACTTGAACAACTCCACTCTATACACTTGAACATCAGCATGTCGAGAACAAGATTTACTTACGTCACTGCATTATGAAATATAAAGTGAAAGTTAGAAATGTGTGTCACCCAAACAAATAACAACAACACAAAATGTCAACAATGTAAACAACCAAGTTAACAGGAAATGTGAACATCGTAACGCTAACATAACACACACAAAGTAGAAAAAATATACTCTCCCAAAATATCCAAACCCGTTTGTTTATCTAAAACAAGAATCTCAAGTATAACTTAGTGTCTATTTAATAAGAAAATATACTCTCCAGAAATATCCAACCCCTATGTTTATATTTAAACTACTAGAAGGGTGGCTGCAGAAAACGAAACGCATGCGAGACTTAATTAGAGCCGATTTAATAGGAAATCAATTAGGCTAAATAGTCAAATTGGCTAAAGGACTTATGCATTAATTGATTTATTTATAAGAAAATTCTTTTAAAGTAGGTAAAAATACGGGTTTTTTTGCTAGTTTTAGCTGCAATTAGAGCCGTTTAGGATGATTTCATATCCATTTGATTTCTTTAATCTAGTACTTTTAAACATTGTTTTTGTATTTAATTACAGTGCTTGTTTCTTATAAATAAAAGGGGTATTGAATATTCTTTAAAATAACGTATGGATGTAGCCAGGCAAGCCCTCCTCTCGCTATATGCTTCTTGTCTTCAAGCGAGAGGAGGGCTTGCCTGGCTAGTATGTATGGGAGTAACTAGTTAAGAAACCAGCAACGCGAAACCAACGTAACAGAAAAAAAACCAAGGTGTTTCAAAGTCATTCTAATCTCCAGCAGAAACAAACTCATTTCCCTTATTTCTTAGATACAGACTTTCCTCAATACTTTTACATCTATTCTCTTTCTCATGAAGGTTATCAAAGACTTTTTTTATACACAGTGAAAACATTCTATTACGAGTTATGTCAACATCGTCTGATATATTATCCAAAAGATTGGGAAGAGATTTGTGAGGTTTTTGATGAAATAAAATTAATAAAACACAATCCAAATATGAAAAAAAACAAAACCTAATGTGAAAAAATTGGTTTTTCAAACCAGCTCTAAAAATATGCCGCAGTCAATATTAAGTATAAATCATAAGAAATACAAAAATAATCAACATTTCTGTTTTCGGTTCTTTTAGCTACCAAGAATAAAATAAATTTACTTTGCCAAAACATTAGAAAAAAACAACTCAATACATGCTTGGTGTAACATGCTCTCATTTTTCTCTAAAAATTGACATAATAATTCAAATATGGAAGGCGTGGTATCCAGGATACTCAATACAAAATAAGAGCGAATAATAAGAAAATGTTCAAATTATTAGTTTATTATGAAAATACGCAATAAAGTATAGAGGAGGAGGGTGATGCCTCTAGTATTAGAATATGACACACTGTAAGTCGCAAAGTCGAATTTATCCATGAGTTCACCAGTCTAAAAACATCTATGACTTTCAGAAAAACATCCAAAAAACTCCTAAGAAAGTAGATCCTTTGGTGTGCATATAGATAAGAAAAAAATTGTGTAATGAAACAAAAAAGCGAGTGAGACATATAAGCTTTTTGAGTAGCTTGTTTCCTCTCTACATTTCTCTATTTCTACGCTAAAGTTTTTGTGGTGTAAAAGCGAGAAATAGGGAGATTATAGGTTTCTCGTGTTGTGTTATAGAAAAAAGCTTAATTTTCTTAATTATCAACTGTAATACAATAACAACAGTTGAACAGCTAAACCATGTGGCGATAAACGATTTAAATATACACACAAAAGGGCGAGAAGAGAGAACTCTAGATAGAACCAATTACATATTCTATACGAACTGACTGGAATTAAGAACCCTCCTTTTTTTATAGGAACCGTTTTTTTATAAGAACTTAGTAGTGATGATTGATATGGTTTTGTTTTGAAGAAAATCAAAGAACCATGGTCAAACTTACACAAGAAATTACTTTTAACAAACCATTGATATACATTGCTTCTACTGTATTGATGGAAGTTTTTCCCTCAGAGGAAGGGTACCATCAGACACTCAAACAACATTTATTATTCATAAGGCGGTTCCTCTTAAACAATTCTTTCATAAGGCAAGGACATTAGATTATAGCTTAAGTTTGAGTCCACGAAAATGGTTTGTTTGAACATGATATGATGTTAGGAAATAATAATCTAGTGCTTGCAAAACAAAGCTTGGATTGATAGGTCTCCTGTCTAAAGAATGCTTGGATTGATAGGTCTCCTGTCTAAAGAATGCTTCCTTTTTAATGAGAAATTACGTTAAAATGTTTCTTAGCATTATTTGATTCCTGCTTGATTCCATTGTCTTAATGTCCATTGAATATTATTCTAAATTTTCGATCTAGAGGAGTTCTAGCCTGCTTAAAGATCTAGATTTATATGAAATTTAATTCATTTTTTAATTTTTTTTATAAGAACTGGTAGGTCAAAATACACCGAGTGGATGACTATTATTCGTTGAATATTACTCAGCGTCCCAAGGATTAATTTCCCTTAGCATTAAAAGATATTTCATTAAGTATTTTCTAATAAGAACAATCCCTATGAGAGAAATCCAGAATATGAATAAATAAATAATATTTGTAGGCTTTAAGACTCTCAAGAAAATCTGCAAAGACCTTCTTAAACCATTAATATACCTGCATAATAAAGAGCTTGCCTTTTGTGAAGACCTCTAACTAGCCAAAAGATAAGCTACGATGGAAGATGAATTCTTTACAGGTGCCAACGAGAACCAAAACAGAGCAATCTACCACGTGACCCCCTTGCCGTGTAACAAACCTCGATGAAAGTAACTCGATTTTAATCAAAAAACTAAATACTACTTTGCATACACGAATATTATAAGAAAAGAGAATAAGTAAAAAATGTATTTCTTTGCGTGTACAAGTTAGAGGGGATCGATGAAGAAAGAGATTTTAAGTAAATGTTTAGTCAGTAAACATCGAGTTACCCACGTGTTTTTGAAGTGATATCACTTACTCCCAGAACACTCAACCACATCAACTACAATTTAGTCTATAACTATATATATATATATATATCGTTGTTGCTCAGTACCTCAAACTCTTAACTGGGAATAGCTTTTTGCATTTTTCTTCCATAGATAAGTTGGAGAACCATGCAAATTTGAGTGGTATTCCAATGGTATTCTTCTAAGGAAGAGATAAGAGGCTTTTCTCTACTTTTTCTATAATAATATCCGTCAATGGTGAAAAAACAAACAATTCGGTTGGAAGAATATGTAATATTGCAAATAAAATAACCCTGAAACATGAAAATGCTATGCGGTACTGCTTTTTTTTTTATAAGAAACTATTATATAAGAAAAGCGTTGCTAAGTTTTAGGTTCACAAACAAAGGATCCATTGTTTAGAACACAAACTGCTGAAGCAAGAGAGAGTCGAGTTATCTGTGGGTTATTTACACAGCTTTCCATCACACAGAAAAATATTTGATCATGATACAAAGACACAGAAACAAGACGTAATAAAAATTGAAATCAAAGTGATAATGGAAAGAGAAAACAATAGAGGGGACAAAAATTTTTTAAACTATGGATGGAATCCAACATCAGTGCCACCATCAACAAAAAAATCGAACATAGTATAAACATTAAACATTGAAAGGGACTCTGGTTGAAACAAAATGTCACACATAAAATAACCAAGGCCAACTATAAGGCATCCATGCAATTTTGTTACCCTCCTCACTCGCTTCTCTCCCAACATTCAAGGATTCAACGGGTATCCCAAAATAATACACATGTAACAAACGAGTCATATAAAACCAACACAATACAAATAGGGGAAGCATTCTGTGATTATTGATGCTTGTTTTCAGCTTGTCCTGGAGTGACGGTGACTGTTGTTGACATGTGTATTGGATTGTAATTGATTAAGTCTCATGATGTGTAATATACGATACATTTATTACAATTACTTTAAAAGCTTTTCAAAACACATTACATACTATTAAACATTTTTTTTTTATCAAAACACTGATCGTAAGAAGCTCATGAAAAGGCGGAGCAAGTCACTCAAAATAATATTTTCGAAAAAAACAAACCTAGGAGTCAATGCCCTCGTTCCCTACCCCCCCCCCAACCTCCATGTTTAACTAGCAAATGAGCAAATGGCAAATATCATCAACTGCACCAAGCTCAGTGAAAAACTGTCCAAGTGATAACAATTCTATCCAGCGGACATTTTTTCTTTACCTGAACATAAAGCCCTGCGACAATACTCAAACTACACGCACGACAAGTACACTATCACAAACAAAGTGTCAAAGAAGTCAGGTAAGATGTTATAAACAACTCTCGCAACTCTATAAACCACTTAAAACTTTCAGAATTGATTCACAATACTGACAGAGAAAAAATAAAAAAGTGGAAAAAATTCAGCGCAATTCGTTCCACCAAAGTTGGCGAGAAAAGTGAGGTAACAGTGCACCGGAATGCTAATAAAACTATAGTCTTTGAGTCACAATGTATTCGAGGATGTAGAGAGTGTTTCTTCTAAGAATGAAATATTATGCAGTACGGAAAGAAACACTTGTCAAACAAAAACATGTCACATTACATGATCGAAAGGTATACAGTGATTTCAACACAATTAATACCAAACGATACTGAAAATGTAATTTGGCAGCAATTTCCGCTATCTAATCATCGCCATACAATTACGAAGAGAATTAATTGCCTAGACCAAATATAGGAAGCAACAATGTAATTTATTTACAACAAAGTCACTGGAAATTAGACAACCACTTTGTCTCTTTATATTACCGTCTACCCGTTGATATTTTGACATTCTACCGCAGAAAAGACCAATAGAAGTTTTTGCAGAAACTAGTCCAACCATATTAGACGAATGGTGTTTGCCAAAGATTTGGCGACCTGCTAATTATAAAATTCGCACACCAATGCAGAAGTTTGATACAATTTTCTGCCTACGTCACAGCGACTATTACAAAATTAATTCCCTCATTTGGTCCAAAACATTTAACATGCCCAAATGTAAATTTTCAACAACAACAAAGAAAGCTGACAGAGTGGGTGACACAAGTCCCTTGAGACCATGCATGGTCATGTGATCTAAGAGAGGAGTACACAACGAGCCATTTCCTTAAAATTATCAACAGAAAGCCTTTATAGGAAGAGTTTGTTATTATATGATAGATTGTGGGTGTCGCGTAATATTTGGATGCTTTTAAGTGACAAGTATAAAATATCATCAACAATTAAACACTTTATATTCATCAAAGTATAGACAGAACAACACCTCATATTGATCATGACATCATGATAACGGGAAAATATCTCTCTCCCTCTACTCTACCTACCTACCTACCTAAAAACATGTTGTAATAAAAAAAATCAATTTCCTTGGGAGACTCTATAGACTCTTAGCCAGGCAAGTCATCTACTCGCAATACTCGTGAAAGCATAGCGAGCAGAGGGTTTGCCTGGCTACTAGACTCCCTACTAGACTTTCACGAATTATGTGCCCCCAAGGTTACACTAAAAGCGAACAAGAAAATTATCAAGGGACCGATTAAAAGTCTCAACGGGGGAAGGCAGAGAAGTGCGCTTCACTTGATAATAATTTTCAACAACAAAGAAAGCTAACAGAGTGGGTGACACAAATTCCTTCCCAGTAGGCAATTTCGCCAAAAACCCACTTTGTAGGAGAGTGTTTTCTATTGAAACGCAAAACGTAATGAACGCAATTTCAATAGAAAACACACTCCTGCGTAAAGGTTATTTATTTAGTGATTTTGCCGGCAGGGTTGAGACGCGGTCAACTTCAAGTGTTTCACATGCGTCTGTTCTTGTCAGGGCTTTGTGTCTTGCGCAGACTAAGCATCGAAAAGAAAACATGTTTAAGGAGCTACAATTACAAGTGAATTGAGTGACAAACGAGGTTTTCAGATAACATTTTATACTGTTTATTATGATAGCGTTGGTTATGTATGACTCTTTAAACCAATTACAATGGAGTTAGAAAGAAAAACATTAATCGGTGGTAGAGAGAAACAGCACCGCATTATGTAAAAATAAAAATTTTTGGTGCTTGTCACAAAAAATAAATAAATATTTATATGGAATCAGGCCCGATTCTAAAAGAAAAGGGCAGCGTCAGGTTCTCAAGAAAAGGGCACGGGTTTTTACATTTTTTTTCAAAAAAAGCCACTTGCAATATAGATTTTAAAGGGGCAGGGAGGGCAGCGTCCGGTAACCGGACGCACTTTTCTTCTAGAATTGAGTCTGGCCGAATGAAACCGGACTGACTTACTCGTATAACACGTTAACACGACCGACTAGCTCTGTGCTTACAAAGTTGGTTCTAATAAATAATCCAACACACTTCTCCTGTAGGAAAGGTTTAGAAGATGAGATTTTCCAAATGCTGATAAACTCTAGGTACTAGCTCAAATAAATGAAGAAAAAAAAAAACTTTTTCCAAATCTTGAAATGCTTTAAAGACTATGTAGAAGTGTATATAATGTGAACAAAATACCAATCAAAATGACTGTAAGGATTATAAAAGCCATGACAACGCCATGACAACGCAATAATATAGAATCAACCGAAAGGCTGTAAATTTCTTGTTGCAAACTTAAATGTAAAGCAATATTTCGCTGATAACTTTGACATTTTCCTCTTAAACTTCCTGCTTAACGGGGTTTTTGATGATAATAATAAAAGTGGGAAATTTGAATCCTTCCTGATACACTTGTAACAGAAAACATTGCTCAGCTTTTGTTGCCTTACCAAGAGTATTATCTGTGAACTGTGTAAAAACGGTCAGGTGCACAAGCTATCACGATGCGATCATACGTAAAAGATTGAGTGCAAGATCACAGAAATCTGATTGGTTCATCAATAAAATTAAACACGTTTAACACGTACCAATGTTTCATAGAAAGTAACTCACTCACATACTAATCCGTGGCTGAGCTTACTAACAAAAACACACTCAGTCAGATAAAAGAATTCTGCATAGTAAACCATCAAAGATGTCAACTGATTTTTTTAAATACTCAACAGTCTGACGATGAACTACGCTATTTTTTAGGTCAACAATTACAAATAAATAAATTTGTAAGGACGACCATAAAACGTTTTAATTGAGTTGAAGACATGTTTCTGACAACCTTCCAGTTGTCAAACAAACAGGTATTCATTTCAACAACATCATTCCTTCTTATACCATCAAAATTTTATATCATTCTTTCACATATGAAAATAACATTTTTTTTAACTGTTATCGTTACACACTAGAGAATTGTGGTCATCTTTTATTCTAATTAAATAGTCAGTATAAACCTAAAAGCACTGAAAGAAGTGGCTGAAACTCTGTACCTCCGAGGGTGTCTAAGTTTCAATTCATGTTCACTTGTCAAAACCTCATTAAATAGACTGGAAGAACGAGGCATTTCATGAAATTTGCCTCGATTTTACAAACACATTTAAGAAACTTTTCTATAAAAGAACGACTGACTGATCATGAATTGAAACGCGAACTCTATGGTACGCATCATTTCTTATTTGAAAATTTCAAACATCGTAAAAAATATCAATATTCAGCAATGGTTGACTGTTGTACCTACACAATTATTTTAGGGGAAGACTGTCCCTTGTACGCACACATTGTGAGTACTCCAGCAAGGAGAGGAAGTAGGCCCTTCCGGTCTGTGGAACAGATAAACAAATCTAACGAAATACTCTTCACAATTCAAGTGCAAAACATTTTTTTGCAAGAGTAGGAAGCACTTGGCAAGATTGTTCAACTTGTCAACAATCATGTGAATGGTATTTAGAGAAATTCAGGGAAATTCGATCCGCATTGTATAGTATCAAAGCTGGGCATTTGGTCGATCATGTAATGTCATGTCATCCAGGGAGGTGGAGTATCCATATAATTCGCGTTTCAATTCATGATCAGTCGTTTTGTAAAATCGAGGTAAATTTCATCAAATGTCTCGTCCTTCCAGTCTATTTTATAAGGTTTTGACAAGTGAACATTAACTGAAACTTCATAACAGTGTCCAGTCTAAATGTCATTCAACTCAAAAAGACAAAAACAATTGACCACCAACCTAACCATACAAAATACTACACTTTAAACAAGAAAAGAAAGAAAAAGTAGCACAATTATCTGAGTGGATTGGCATGCTGTACTAATCATACTTATAAATATCACCACTCGATTTATCACATCCATGAGTAAATATATCAAAAGTTTTTCATGTTTCAATCTTTTTAATAAAGAAAGTTGAGCATGTAACATGAATCAATCAATAATAAAGAAAGCGTGAATTGAAGTATGAAGAAATGTAATAGAACTATGAGAAGCATACGGTAAGTATAGAGCTCACAACTGGTCGCAAAAATTCATTTCTCAGTTCACGAATCAATAAGAATTCACCATTGTACAAAAGAACGCTAGCCCAGAATGTTTGGAGTTAGGTCAACCCCCCCCTTTATTTATTCATTTATTTACAATAACCATATTTACAGTAAATTTAAAAAAAAAAAAATTTTAGTCTATATTTGAGGTAAATATTGTGGGACTTCTTGGCCATTTTACTGTGCTGTGGTGGAGCAGGGTAGGATAGAATAGGAAAGGTTGTCAAAAGTTTCAATTTATGTTCACTTGTCAAAACCTCGTAAAATAGACTGGAAGAAGGAGGCATTTGATGAAATTTGCCTCGATCTTACATTTTAAGAGATTTTTCTATAAAAGAACGACTGATCGTGAATTGAAACGCGAACTATATGGATAGGACTCGATCTAACACGTCTAAAACCTCTTAAGAGACTAGAACACCCATTGAGAAGAAGCGGTGCAACAACACCAGAATGCTGACAAGAAGAGTCGTTGCGACTCCACGTAGAGTGTTTTTTTCCAATTTAATGAAATTTTCATTATAAACCTACAACAAGTAAGTCAGAGATTTTTCTCAGCATTTTCGACGAACTGTTTTTAAGGGCGTTGTAACAATTCTGATAGGGATAGAATTTGTTTTTTGACAAAGAGAAAAATAACAGTAAAAAGATGACAACTACTATCAAGCTGCTATGTAAAGTCCTTTGAGTCCTTTTTTGTGAGTGAGAAACAACCAATTCGCTGTAACAAGCATATCCCTGTAGACTAGGACCAACCTTCAAGCACGAGAAGAGTCGACGAGCTGAGCAATTGGTTTATTTGTGTGGGACGCTGAAACAAGCATACCCCTGTAGACTAGGACCAACTTTCAAGCACGAGAAGAGTTGATGAGCTGAGCAATTGGTTTATTTGTGTGGGACGCTGAAACAAGCATACCCCTGTAGACTAGGACCAACTTTCACGCACGAGAAGAGTCGATGAGCTGCCAACACAAATCGAATGTAATATAGAGTTGTTTATCATTGGATTATCTAACGCTATAGGATGTAGTGTATTTAAAAAGAGAACATCATATCTCCATAAAAAGCATTTAACAGATCAACATAATAAGCAATGTGATAAACGAGAGTAATACGAAGAGATTAATCATTGATAACGTTAATTCTTTTTTTTTCTTGCAGACCGACAACAAAATTGCATCGCGGGTCATGGGATTATGCAACATGTGGATCTGTAGCTGATTGATTTTAGAGGCGCTGGGCCTAGAGGGTCGATATGGGTCAATACCACATCAAATAATTTGGGGGCAAACACTTCTAGTTCTATCAAAAGAATAAGCTTTCGCAATAGCGGATCTAGAAAAATTTACTACACTATATCGCAAAATTTGTGGAGGAGTGTCAAAAGTAATTAACCCTTTCCCGGTCGGCAAAATCATTGAATAATCACTATGCCGGAGTGTGCTTTCTATTGAAATTACGTTCATTACGATTGGCATTTCAATAGCAAACACTCTCCTCCAGAGTGTATTTTTGACAAAATTGCCCACTGGGTTGACAGTCTAAAAGGCACGATGACGTAGTAATTGAACACTCCTCCTTACCTATAACCTGTTAAAACGAGCCAACAACAGAATCTCTCTGTCCTGTGTGTGTATTGGAAATACCAGATGGAAAATGAACAGTTTCTTAACTTTGAAAAGATTTTGTGATTGTAACTACATTTTGTCTGTAACACTACAACAAAAGTAACTATCTAAGGTGATCGTTAAGTATACAAAATCATTGAGACGGTTCCTATCTACCGAATCAAAAGCTTACCTCATCCCTGTGTTTTCTTGCAGGTTGTGGGTGAACCAGCCCGATGCTGCCTGAAGGTCGTTCCTAATATGAAGAATAGAAAAAGATTCGTTGAAGTCAATTTCAAGCGAGCGTCTGTGAGGATAAAATGTATAAACCTGTAGCTTTAGGGGGTGTCACATGGAGTATTCGTTCGGCTCAGTCAGATTTGAAACAAAAGTAACACCGATCGGAAAAATCTCTCGTAGTATGTAGTTTTTAGGAAATTTTTTTTTCTTTCTCTGATCTTAGATAGATATTCATCAACAAAATATACGCTTTTTTTTTTTATAAGAATGGTGTAAATCCACTTCATCATGGATATTCTTAACTTTTTGGTCGAAATCATCATATAATATTCTTAACATATTCTTAAGGTAAATTTTTAGATTTTACCAGTCATAGTCTCAAAATCATCGAAAAGTAATGTAAAAACAGAAGACTTTCTTATGTGTAT
>JAYRBV010024052.1:0-10866 GCA_036023255.1 Mitrocomella polydiademata
GCTTGAAAAACGACACGACAAAGGAGAGTGTTGTAGTAAAAGTTAATGCAAAACACGCCATCGTAGGTGTCTTTTTTTCAATTGTAACAAATTACATTTTATCAGGTCACTATATAGTATGTTTGTGAAAAGTACGCTTTTGACTGTCGTTCTGTTATTTTTCTGAGATGTTCTTTTGTAGAGTAACAACCGAACGGGACGCTCTATATAACCAGGACCTCTAGAGAGTAACAACCGAGGTAGTTTTGAAACGTAATTTATTATACTGTCATAAATCTAGTTCCTTAGATAGGTAATGTCAAATGTGTGTGCAATAAATTTGGCCACACCGATGCCTGTCCATTCAAGATGACAGACAAAGCTATTGAATAAGGAAGGAACACGATGCCTATGTCACTCCTGTAATCTAATTATATTATCACTTCCTTCATGTAACAGGAGATAAGGGAAAATTATTTGTTGTAGGCGTAGATACCGTCTGGCACACGAAAATTATTGTTTCAAATATGGTCGTTTTTTAAAATACGTTAGAAAGTTTCAGTTACCTATTGTGTAGCAAGAAACTTAGTGAATCTGTCGCTATAATTTATGTCTTCTTGACATTCTTTTCGTGGTTGTCTGTCGTGCGAGGAGTCATGTGTTTTGTATAAGCTTTCCTTTTTTCTATTTCCAAATGTTGGATACTGTTTTAAAAAGTTACTCTAATTTTTCCGTCACATTACTTTAACTTTACTATGATTAGGGCGGCGACATTATGATAATTAGTCCCCATTCTCCTATATTTTCTATCTTTCCATTGTCCTCTCTAGACGCGATTGAAACATGAGAAGATGTAAAGGAAATCGAGAGCGAGGTCCTTAATCCAGTTTGTCTAATGTTCATTTCCCTTTTTTTTGCCTCGATTATTTCTCTCTATAAATTATTTATATACTTTGTTTTGACTGATTTTTGTTCGTTTTTATTAGAATTGTAGAATATAAATGGACAATTTTACATGAAATTATAATATGGAGCTACGGCTTTGAATTTATAGTTATTTATTACTCAGTAATCGCAACATTATATCATGTTTGAACACAATCGTTACCAGAAACAGCAGAATAACTTTTGTTGCCTTGAACATTTGGCATTCTATTTTTCAAACTAAAATTTCAAATATCTGATACATTTGAATTATTTAATAATTTTCCAATAATTTTTGTTTTTTATGCTTCGCAAATGGAAAATTCTGAAAGAGAGAAAATTTACTATTAAAACCAATTGAAATCTTTCTCTTCTCTTGTTATAAAAGTCGTTTTATTTTTACTTATATTTAAAAAGATTTTGTTGTTTATTTGTTACCGATTATTACTTATTTTAAACCTTTATTATTTTCGTCAAGTTTTGCGTTGTTGTTTTTAACTGCAAGTTTATCAACTTCTTAATACCGTCGCCAAAGCCCAACTTTAAAGAAAATTCACTGGATTCTCTAAAAGGACAAAGCATGTCCTTTCACGACGCTCGTGTCTTGTATTTAACTTGTTTTGACAGCTATATAATTATGATTTAGTGTCATATTATTTGGTGTTGTATGATGCAAAAAGAAAGAAAAAAAAGCGTTAATCGTGAAATGGATATTCTTATTTGCTCCCCGCATGGATTGAAATTACCCCTTTTTGATATCAAACCACTTTAACCCTTCGAACGACCTATTTTCACTTACATGGTAGAACGAGAAATCTCGACATTTACAGGTGCTATTTTTTTAGTTGAAACTTTGACCAGTGGTAGACCTCCGTAAATGGTGACGACTGGTACCATTTTTAAAGATCACATGATTTTCGTGATTTTAAGTATTTATTTCATATATCATATTTTCATTTATTTCAGGGGGGGCTGGAAAAACTGGTAAAAGGCCCTTTTTAAATATGGCTGGTAAAAGGAACAATTCACTCACTGTTAACGGCTGGAAAAGTGTTTTTAAAAAGATGCTAATAATTTCTACAACTGCCAATATTTATAAACTAAACTGTTTTGAAAAGAATCATTTCTTGTTCTGGAGTTTTTTATAAGATATTCTGTAATTGGCTAATGATAACAATGAAAATTTGTCGTTCTTTAGAAAAGTTAATAACAAAATATTTTGTTTAGTATTGATACAACCAATCCAATCAACATTAATCTTCTAAAAACTCCAGCTTGACCCTATCATTGGGGTGTAAAAGTGGAGGCAGCTAGTCCAAGAATACAGAAAGACTAGAGAAAAGTTCTGGATTTTAGGGTCTCAGGGAAGCCTTTTCTGCTTGTTATATCTTAGGCTGGAAAAAGTATGAAATCCAGAAAATAGGCTGGAAATAATATCAAAATTGGTATGAAAAGGCTGGAATTTGGAATTCTCAAGGAGTGGACACCTTGTTAAACTAACCTGTGCTTAGACCCCAACCCTCTCCATCTATGTGCTTTTATACCGTATCGTACTGCATCGTATAACTTTGCGCTTGTGAGATTAAAATAAAGGCTAAGAAAATAGTCTAGGTAGACTACATCAGTCTTCCTTACTTCTTTATATTTCGGCCCAAAAAGCTTGCTGTTAGGGCCTCTGCAGTCAATCCAGTCTGATGATCCTTTGTCCCGTAAAAGAATCCCGCTATTTTGACCTGGAAAATGCAGTGCGCATGATGTGTCAAGTTTAAAATGGTAGACATTCCATTGTTATCGAATAATCCTGACGTCAGTCGGCCTTGTATTGTTTTGCCCAAATCTCAAAATAAAATAAAAACAAGAAAATGAGTCATCGAGTCATCGCTACAAAACACAAATGTACAATTTGATAAACTCATCAATCTTTCATATATTTTTACCCAATTTTCTCTCCCCAAAAAAATGAGAAAAGAAAGAAGAATGCGAAAAACCGGCTGTCTGCTATTGAAGTTTATGACGAATTCTTCATCTTTATTCTCTTCTCTTTGTATTCTTCTATACGCCTTTATTTATATCGTGTGGTGTTTTTTAACTGACCAATTTTGATAGGATTATATGTGAACTAAACTTTATAGTGTTTCTCTACATTTTGATGGAATGGAAAGGCAGGTGGTACGGAATAACATCCTATGAATGTAATATGAACGTATTGATGATATATTTAGGGCGTCTTGCATATGCTCAGTAACACGTTCTTTTACTTTACGTTCAGGTTCGCAGGTGGCTAAAATTTTCCATTTCGAAAAGAAAATGAAAAGATAAGAAGATAAGAGAGAGAAAATGAAAGAGAATTATTATATAAAACACCCTCTTAACCTTAATTTTGTTCAATAACACACAGGAGGTTTTTCCCTGGGGGGTTAGGAAGAAAGAAGATCAAACACTTTCATGATCAGTAGTTCTTTTATAGAAAACTCTCTTAAATGTGTTTGTAAAATCGAGGCAAATTTCATCAAATGCCTCATTCTTCCAGGCTATTTTATGAGGCTTTTCCGTATTCAATCACCCTAAAAACTAACTGTAAACAAAAAACCGTCCAAAAAACATCTTGAAATTTCCAATGTTAGTCTCCAGTCTACCCGCATATAAAGGAAAGAAAAATGTTTGCCTACATCCTGACCACCGCAGTGGAAATTTGCTTCAAAAACAAGACACGTAGCAAATATAACGTTGATGCGGCGCAGGAAAAGGGGCGTGCTTTGGGTGATTGTTCCAGGGATGCCGCTAGTGTTATTATACGCTAGTGCTGTGTGGTCACCATTTTTGAAGAAAAATATCTCAATGGTAGAAAACGTTCAACGGCGAGGTACGAAATTGATTGATTTTATGACTTATAACGAAATAATGGGGAGGTTAAAGTTACCATCATTGAAGTACAGGAGGGAGCGAAGCGACATGATTCAGATATACAAACATTTCCATACTAATGACCCGTCAACACTATCATCGAATTTCACAAAGAGAAATAGACCAAGTAGAAAACACGATTTCCAGCTGATGTCTAAAACGCCTAATAAGTATGGAAAGAGAGGAGGACCACAGACAAACTCGTTTTTTTTACAGAGCTACGAAAGTTTGGAACGAATTACCAAAATCTGTGGTTCATTCACCAACTCTTGAAACTTTTCAAACGCAAACTGGACGAAGAATGGAAAGACAGACAATCATATGATATATAAATAGCGATTCGTAGAGGCATATTTTGTTTTGCCTGTGAATTTTGTATTAATAAAATGATGATGTAAATTTGTCTCTCATGGTGAGGTAGATGGGATACCTTCTACGGTATAAATTTGGGGCGAGCCAGGCTAATGGTGAGGGTTAGTAAATATGACATGATCATACGATAAAGCACTCGAAAAATCTTGTACGAGATTCTTCAATTTTTTAAATAATGTTTTGATTTTTTTGCGATTTTAGATATTTTGTTGATTTCTGCAAGGATCCGCCCGATTATACGGTTGTCACTTTTTTCTTTGTTATCAACGCGTCGAGAGATTTACCTCCAAGAGGTGACCAGTGAGTGATTAAACTATAGAACAAGACCTTTCAGATTGAGATATTTGAATTCCCGTATACCAGGTTAGACTGGAGTCGCAAATTTCCGTAGCCTATTAGACTGGATTCACTCTCTTGAATGAACTTGTTCATAATCTATATAGTGGGTGGTGTATGAGGCGGTTGTAAACCCCGCAGTTACTTCAGTCACAAACGTACGACTCGCTCTTATAGCGCGCAAATAGTCTTTTAACACAAATACAGAGAGTGTTGACCGGGTCGGGATTTAGCTAAAAATTTTTCTTTCTTTGACTCGCCCATCCCATATTTCCTCCATTATTAAAGTGCCGTTAAAACGCCATTAAGCTGATGTTTCTTTTTTTGGAGGGGGTGGGGCTTGACCAGTAGTTATTCATTCATTCGTTCATTCTTCTTCGTGATACAAGCCCTTTTCCCTCCTCGATATTTTGAAAAATTAATAATAAGGGAGGTTGGAATAATTAGGGGTGGGGGTGGTTGGAATAACAATTGGAGTTCCTTTTTAGCATCAAAAGCACTAAGCACTAAAACCAAAGATTGTCCTCCTGATGATCTTTACAAGAGACAAAAAAATAATGTTTAGGAAAAATGTAACTTACTGAAAATAATAATATGGCGACAATCTAAGTTAGCGAATTAACGGCGAACATTTATTGAGATTTCTGACATTGAAGTGGGTATATTACACATAAATGCATACTTCTCAACCTCGTTTTCGGAGATTTTATCTCTCGCTTTTTTTAAAAAACAAATATTTACGGTGCATTACGCCAGCATATCAAAAAAGCGGATCGAAAAGCGTCTTGTGAAGAAGACTGCCGAGTGTGCGTACTTTTAGGACCCCTAACTGACAATTTAAATAGCCATCATTCCGCCCGAAATTTATTTATTTATTTATTTTGATAATTTTTACCCAGGATAGCCTCTTCAGTTCTACAGAAGAACCTGCCTTCCTTGCGAAGCTCCTACACTCGGTCATACGGATCTACAAAATACAGTTTTCATATATAGATATTCCAAAAGATCAATCAAATAAATATTATAGCAAAGCACAAGTACCTGTAGCTTGAGACAAACATTGACCTTAGGAAGGAGTTCTAATATAATCTAAATAAGTTATATATCTTTTCAATTATGCGGCCGCTATATCACTAGAAATCTTTTCGAGACTCTGCGACCTGCTGCAACTCGGAGACTTCTGTCACCCTATATGATAGCATATGTGGACTACAAATACTGCTCGTACAGTTTAGCCTCCAGACTCAACGTACCTATGCTCAACGAGGGGTAAAAGTTAAAAAAAAAATCAAAAAATCAAGAATAAAAATAAAAATTCAAAGGAAAAAATCAGAAAATCAAGGAAAAATTCAAAGAAAAGAATAAAAAATCAATAAAAAATCTAAAATCGCAAAAAAATTAAACAAATTAATTAAAAAAAGAATTTACCCCTCGCCTCTAAATCGAGAAAATTAATATCATGAACAAGCCTTGTTTTTCAGTGCAAGGTAGTACTAAGTAAAATGTTATCAATGAGCGTCCTGTCTACGTTGCGAAACACCTACGCGGAAATTGCCAATGAGAAGTTGTTCTCCCTGTGACCATCGGTGCGGCGGACTCGAACATCTGACCAGCCAGGTTAGGGGGCTTCCATAAAGTACGTACGCAGTAAAACACGAAATTTTGACCCAACCCGGAAATAAAAATTAGAGAAATTAAAAAATACGAAGGTGAAAAGACGTTATTTTATCCCCGTAAATCAGGCCTGTCTTCGTTTTTTTAAAACTTTTTGCGTATTGTATTTCTTTTGTCTTTACAAAAAACATAGATAAAAGGTAGTATAACTGCGTACGTTCTTATCAACGTTAAGCCCCTCCCCATGTACGCACCTGTACGCTTTTGGCTGACCCCCTCTCCTACCTGTGTGTGTACGTACTTTATGGAAGCCCCCTTACAAGCCTAGCGTTCTTAACCGCTCAACCACAGATTCGTTTGAACCTCCCCAGTGATTGAGAAAGCAATTTCTAGGCTACTTATTGTAGATCTTTGGTAGAAACAGAAAACTGATTTTAAATCACCCCTGGAAATTCTTTTCACCCTAGCCTGAGCTGAGTTTTCCAGGCGGTTCTTAACAAATCCGAATCGGAATTGACGGCAATATCGGGATTTACGGCACACGTCAGAAATCCAGTCATTTTCATTTGTTTTCTCTGTTGTGTTGTTTTTTTTGCATCTTTTGTTTTGTTTTATATTATCGTTTCTTTTTTCGAGTTTTTGTGTAAAAAGAGACTGTTTACTAGTCTTAGCGGGTAAAGCACTCAAAAAATCGTGTGCGAGATTTTTTGATTTTTTGATTTTTTTTTTTGCGATATTAGACTTTTTGTTGATTGTTTGTTCTTTTGCTTCTCATTTTCCCTTGATTTTTTGATTTTATTCCTTAATTTTGTGACTTATTTCCCTTTGATTTTTGATTTTTTATATTATTTATTTTTTATTACTTTATGCTTTAATCTTTGGAAACAGGGGTGTCTCTCCCCCCTTCCCCCTCCCCATATGGAAAACAGAATAAAGATGCCTTTTTAATGTTATGGTGGTTTTTCTTCTGTACAATGAATAATTCCAAAAACTATAAATAAATACATCCAAATATAATAGTCTGAATACCTGAACATTAGCTACTTTAGCTCCTATTTGGTCACAGCAATCTATCTCAAAATGTCGTGTCTGTGAGTTGATTTACAACAAAGATATCATACAAATATAATTTGCTAACTAAAAAACGGGTGGGGTGTGATTTTTTTAAACGAGCGATCGCGTCGACTATTCTTTTACCCGTTGCTTATTTGGATGCCCTTCGGTCTGCGGATCATATATTTATCAAAAGATAAAAGATAAACAAATAAATAAATAAATACATAAAATTAAGGACATTAGTTGAAAATCTAAATTAGCATTAGGTGATCTATAGATTCGTAATAGAGGTTTGGGGATTAATCGATCAATAAAAATAAGACTTTCACTATCGAGTTTGCAACCTCGTTCTCAGGGCTTTTCTTCACTTTTTCTACAGTAAAAAAAGAAGTAAAGAAAAGGCCTGAGTGAGAGCGAGGCTGTGTTCAAATGTGGTTTTCATTTTAACAGAAATAGATACAATGCTCCCGAGTGATTTATTGACTCTAGATTTCTTCTTATTAGCGGGTACACGGCAAATAGAGAACTTTTTATTTAAACGACGCGATTGAATTGTATTCTAGATGTTGTTTCTCACATTTACGACCTATCCTTACCTTTCCCTCACTTTCTAAGTAGAATTGTTAGTAAAAATAACCTAGATTTATCTTGGGTGAGATGAACGTGCACGCCTTTTCAAAACACTGGTTTTTTGACGCCACTTCTCAACAGAGTGTCCACGACCCATTCCTTATCAGCGGTCACACGCGTATATAATCCGTACGCGTTCGGTCGCGCGCACTCATAGCCAGATGAAATTATACCAGTTGCGTACCAGCGACCTAAAAAATAGAGAACTTCAGTTTAGGATCAGAGGAAACGAGTCTGTCCTGTCTTGTCCTCTCCCGGGGAAAGTTGGTCTGAATTCAACTTCGGGACAGAGACAAGTAAAAGTTAAAGGTCCCTGCGGATATCGTCTACTACAAAAATCCTTTATACCTTGTTTTGAACACACCATTGCACCACCGCTGTCATAGTTACACGCGTCAACACCTCCTTTCGCATATCCTGCACATAGCAAATACCTGTCATCAATGGTATGGTTGTAGGCTGATTCCAAGTTACATATTTTGTTAGGGATTGTCATGACAACACCATGCATCAGATGGTCTGGTTGCACTCCCTCATAGGACGTGTGACCCCAACCGACCACGTGACATAAGCTGCCATCTTCGATTGGTTGTTGGTTATCAGGAAGACAAACTTGTCCTTTGTTTTCGTCTTCTAATTTGACTGGATCCTCGAGTTCTACAATGGCTGCACAAGAAGAACAAAATATTCCCACTTAGCTGTTCATTCAAGGAAAATTTATGTATGGCAGTGGCGGATTTAGACATAGTCAGGCTTTTGTTGAGAAGCCATCATGCATTAAAAAGACACTCCATCTGATATGTTTGGCTAAGAATGTAAGGATATTGTTGAGAGTCTCTTATAAAAAAAAAATTTTGGAAAATTTCATGAAAGATTGGTGATATTGACCAGCTTTTATTTATAGATTTTTCGATAAGAATTTTAAAGGGGATTTATAACCACTTTGATTAAAATTTCAAAGTGTCGCTAGCTGACGAATTGGTAATCCTTTACTTGTCCAGGCTCCTAAGGTGAGGTAAATTTCCTGCTACCTTTAACGGGAGAAATATATAATTGGTATTTTCAGGTACATATATATATTGGGATGATTTAAAATGGTCTTTAATGGCCCACACAAAACAAAAATTTCAACATTTTTACTTTTGCTGACGCCAGCATTCTCAGTCAATAAATTTATTTTAAGCTTGAGTTCATTGCGAAGCATGAAGAATGAATAGCTTCGCCCTTTTGTTGTGACAATCTAACAAGATCAATGCAATGTATTCTTAGTATAAATTCTTCCTACCATGGTGTTATTTTGCTTATCTTTTCGCATGAATCTAGTGAACTTTAATCATCTATATCTCGAGAAATAATAATACTACAAAGACGTTTGACTCCTCATTGGAACGGAAAATTTGTTGCGCTTATCATTAGAGATTGACTCAAGAAAGCTAATGTTGAGATTTAAATTTTTGCCAGCAACCTGCGAAATATGCTTCGCAACCCTTTTTACAAATGTTCATAGATATATGAATGAATATGATGATATACAGAAAACTGATCGAGAATATTTTTGTTGCATGTAAAAACCCTATCAACAGTGAGAATTCTCCACTCGTTAGGTCAAGTCTCTTACGGCTACATCCAAATGTCAGAAAAACCGCAAAAAGGGATCCTTGGTAAGAAGTTGACCTATGTATACTAACCTATATCATTATCCGCTGTGACCCAGGCCCCTTTCTGGTGTTCGTGCAGATACAGTGAGTATTGATCGTGGAAGAAGATACGCTTCACTCTCACCCGTTGTTCAAACGTTTCATCAACTCGCAAGGCGTGATCTCCAGCGTAGATGCGCCAATCACCAGGTGTAGCGCTGGTCAAGTCTTCATCTACAAGTAGAACTAAAATTTGTCAAATTTTTTTTCTTCATGAAAAATGTCTTTTTAGGGCTTATACTGTAACTAACGGGAAAATTTGCTCTAAAAAGTTCCCATTTAGTTTAATGGCCTTAACCCAGAATGAAGGGCTCAAAACTTATTGGAAGACGATGAACGCCCTTAACCCCAAAACCTATTGGATAAGTCGCTCTGAAAATATCGGGGAAATACGAATTACGGGAATCAGCTTGAAGCTCTTTTGTTGTCAGTAAAAAGTTCGAAAAAATTTCGAGCCTTGAATTTTTTGGGTCAACAAAACACGAGACGGCAATAAATTGAATACATTTTCAATTCTATTGTTCTGGTTGATCACCGATATTTTGGAACTTAGTATCTTTTGACTTAGTCCTGACAAACTCTAGCTTACTCGACTTCTGCTTAAAAACAATAATATTTTTATTGAGAGTTTAGATCAAATTTAGTGACTTACCAAAACAATGCGCTGCGGTCAATATAAACCGCTCGGACAAAATAGAACCGCCACACCATTGGGTGCCGTTAAGCCTTAAACTGACTTGCCAAGGCCATTCTCCTTGTTTACTTTGGACACCACCAACGACGCGCCGAAGACGTGACAACACATTTCGTTTGGTTTTTATCGATTTCTTTCCACACGTTAATTTATCTAGAAAAAGACAGTCCAGTAGAATTATATATATACAATCGACATTTTAAAAACTATAGTATGATTCGCAATGAATGCAAATTAGGCTAATTAAACTGGCCCTTATTTTAAAGAAACAGACTTTCATCTGAAGGTCAAACTGGTCCTTATTTTGAACAAACTTTCACGTGAAGGTCAATCTGGTCTTTATTTTAAAGACTTTCATGTGAAGGTCATTCTGGTCTTTATTTTAAAGGAACAGACTTTCAAGTACGAAGGTCTATCTGGTCTTTATTTAAAAGAATCAGATTTTCATGTGAAGGTCATTCTGGTCTTTGTTTTTAAAGAATCAGACTTTCATGTAAAGGTCATTCTGGTCTTTGTTTAAAATAATCAGATTTTCATGTGAAGGTCAATCTGGTCTTTGTTTTAAATCATCAGATTTTCATGTGAAGGTCATTCTGGTCTTTGTTTTAAAGAATCAGACTTTCATGTGAAGGTCAATCTGGTCTTTGTTTTAAAGGAACA
>JAYRBV010024074.1:0-10861 GCA_036023255.1 Mitrocomella polydiademata
AAACAATTTAGCTCGAATTTACTTATTTGAGAAGGCTTGTTACGCTTTGATAAACCTTCAAAACCGCAAAAATTTCGCCCCCTAAAACCCCCAGCTGTTTTAAAAAAATACAAGAAAAATTGCCATACGAGAGCGATTATATTTAAGTTGATAGATACAAATGAGCAATGGAGTGGTGTTAATCTGTACCCAGAATCTTCAGTAACATGAGATAAGCATCACCTGATTTTAATCCGTGAAGTTTGCAAGGACTTGTTGAGGTCCTAAAGCATACTAACAATCAATAAATGATATTTTTATAGTTTTGTATATATATTCAAAGTTTTCGGACAAAGACTGTTCGGACACAATTTATATTGGCGAAGATGATAAGATATTTGTATTTTTATATGTAACGATATTTTAGTAATACATAATTATTCCCTTTCACTTATGACACACGTCAAGCGATGCCTGGGTATCGTTTCCACGCCGTCGGTATATCAAAAAAGCAAAATGGTACCCCGAGATCGAGGTTGCCATCATACTGCTCAAATCCATCTTCACAAAAAAAAAATCTGTGTTTATCAAATTACGGAATCTGATTGGCTTAAAAAACAAGAACCCGGTATGATCAACTTGAACAGGAAAAAGTTGAAGTGACAATTTAAGTTTTTTTCGGAATGAATGGTACAGCACAGAACTTTGATCTTGTGAGATTGCCTAATTTTCATAGCTAAAACTATGTACTTCAAAAATTATTGAAAATTTGTCAAAATTACCTGTTTAAAATTTGCTTGAAACGTGGGCAAAAAAAACCTTAAAATTTCAAATTGTAATAATTGTTGAACTATAACACAAATCAGATTATCTTCATACTTTTTCCAGTGAAAGGTATCAATTTTCAAAATTTGATGACGTCATAATTATCGAGGGGAGGTAAATCCGGCATTCTGATGGCTCGCTGGCTACGAAATGAAACAAATCACGGCACCATCAATGATCTACAGACCCTGACCCAATTCAGACAAACATTGGTAGATTTAAAATACGATGTTAAAACTGAAGGATTTTGATGATTTGGAAAGTGGGCATTTAAATATATAGTCGGCCCAATTTGTTGAATTGTTAGTCGATGGTGTTGATGAGCCTATGGCAATCTATCAGTTTCAGCATTTTACATTTCAAAGTGTCAAACTCTTAAAAAATTACTGTTTAGTAATTGTCTTTTGGAAGATAAAATGTTTGTGAACATTGCTGAATCCCTTCAGAAACTCTTTGATGTTTGTGAACATTGACTGAATCCCTTCAGAAACTCCATGTGTGAATTATTGAAATGTTTGTGAACATTGCTGAATCCCTTCAGAAACTCCATGTGTGAATTATTGAAATGTTTGTGAACATTGCTGAATCCCTTCAGAAACTCCTTGATGTTTGTGAACATTGCTGAATCCCTTCAGAAACTCCTTGATGTTTGTGAACGTTGCTGAATCCCTTCAGGAACTCCATGTGTGAATTATTGAAATGTTTGTGAACATTGCTGAATCCCTTCAGAAACTCCATGTGTGCATTATTGGGAAATCTTCAGCCTACATCTGTTTTAAAAGTTGTTAATTTTAAAGGAAACGCATTTAACAAAAAAGACGACAGGGTTTTCACTTAACGTTGAAGCTACAATATCTAAACTTGATATTTCCTGGTGCTGGGGTAATATTTGGCAGATGAATACTGACACCATCTACTAGCTCTTATCAACCATTACAAAAGTAGCTGAACATCTCAGCTGCGATTATGAAAGCCCACATCTTGTGTACCGTATGCTAAGCGTCTTAACCCTAAAGACCAGGCTTTTTGAGATTCAAATATCCCAGGGGGTGGAGTGGATTAAACCACCCTCGATAATGTTTGATAGAGACATAAAATTTGATACATACTATCTCCAACATAAACTGGATCAAATGACGTACTCATTTTTTGCTGACGCCATCAAAAAGGTAATTTTTATTACCTAAAACTTGTACTTTTGGAAATTTAATAATATACTTTTGATTGAATTGAGATAATAAAATACTGTGTAATAGCTATGAAACTTTGTCAAAAGGTGTCAGATAAATTAAAACAAAAATTCAGAAGTTATTAAAAAAAAAACATGGAGGTGGTTGAATCTACCCCCTGTCATATATTTTTACACTTCTTGAATATTTTTAATTGGAAAATGTAAACATGTAACATATTACGTTATTTAAACGTCGATTTTGAAAAGTTGTTCAAATGCAAATGCATTAAAAAAGGATACAGGTAAACTACAAAGTTCATTACAGAACCAATAAATATTATTTTCATGTTTTTCAGTTACTGATACAATATTGTTATTACACGTGCTAATCAAATACATAAAATACTTTGCTTTTTTATAAATTACAAATTAAATAATATTTACTAACTTAAATTTTCATTTTTGATTTTAAATACCTAGCTTCTAGTTTCCTTTTTCCAATTTCAAAAAATTAAATGGAATCATGTTTCTTCGTATCTTTTCTTATATATCAAATTATTTCTAGTGAGAAATTTGAAAACGATGAATTTACTCTCTCTCTCTCTTTCTCTCTAAAGCAAATGCCATAAAGATTTTACCAAAATTAAATGAATTTGGAAATCAACTGATCGGTTTCTTAATACGGTTAATTTTGCTTTTATAGAAAGAAATTCCGAAGCTAAAAAGTTTTTGTCATCGTCTACTTTCATGTTGACCAAAAGGTTCTATAGTACATAAAGGTCCAGCCCTTACACTTGTATTCATCTTCTTGACCATGTCTTACAGGTAATATTTTGTTTGATTTGATAGCGCTTTTTAGGGCAATTTCCATACTTATTTTTCTGCAATAGGTATATTTAAGTCGTCTCGAGGATTTTTTAGGAACAGTTTCCATAATTCTCTATCTACAGATTATACTTTTCCAGCTGTCTCGAGGAACCTTTAAGAGCAGTTTCAACATTTCTTCCTCCAAACATTCTTCTCTCCATATTCTCAAAGGTACTTTAACAGTTGCCACACTTCTTCCTGCAAAAAGTATTCTTCCAGCTGAAGATATCACAATACAATCGATGATCAATATCAACAACTTTACACATGTAACCAAAATCTTTGCATTCTGAAAAGTCAAAATAACATCATTATAAAAAATGCAGCATAATGTACTATCAAAATATGTACGGATAGGATGGGAATCGAACCCTCGACCCAGTCATTCTAGAGCAGCTGCTCTAACATTGAGCTACCGGATACTTCTGCCTATAATAATAATAATAATAATTACCTGGTTTTGGTGTAGTTGTTATTACTGTCTTTGTTACACAAAGCTGGCAAGATTTCCGGCAATTCTTTCGATAGAAACTGTTTGGGCAATAGTTCGCCCTGTTACTAACAACTTGGCTGCAATATCCATAATTATCCTTACAATCTAAAAAAAATAAAAAAGATTAATAGTCAGATAATCGTATATTATATAGTTTACTTTATCTTTCTTGCTTTCTCCTCCCTAAGTAAAAGTTCTAAAGCTTGCAGATTACAATTATCCTATGTAAAGGCTTTTTCAGATTTTTCGTAATGAAAAAAAGAAAGGCGCAGGGAGGTGTAGCAATTTTTGTTTACCTTCATTTGTGACCGTGGTTGGCTTTGCAGTGGTGACGACCTGTTTGATTATCAGTTGGCGGGTTGTTTTCTTTTTAGTAGTTGTAGATTCAGTTGTACTTGTAGTAGTGGACGTTGTTGTAGGAGTAGTGCTAGTGGTGGTTGAGGTGGTTGTGGTGGAAGTAGTTGTTGTTGGAGTAGTTGTTGTTGGTTGTGGTGTGGTGGTGGAAGTGGTAGGTGTCTTGCTACCAGTACATTTGCCACAACTTTTCCTGCATAAATTGGTGTAGTACTTATTGACACAGAAGTAATTCAGAGAGTCGGTCACCCAACGGCAATTGTAATGGTTGTCTTCACATTTCTTTTCAGTGGTTGTTGTGGTCGTTGTCGTTGGTTCTGGTGTTACAGTACAGTGTCCACATTTTTTCTTGCAAAGATTTTTATAGCTTCCACCTTTACAGAAATAATGCGATTTTGTAATCCATGGACAAAGGTAATGATTGTCAATGCAATTTCCTGATATAACTGATTCAGTTGTTGTTGTTGTTGTAGATTCTGTAGTCGTAGATTTTGTTGTTTTTGGTCGACGGGTAGTCGTGGTGGTAGTCGTCGGTTTTGGTTTTTGGGTGGTAGTGGTCTGTTTCGTGGTGGTGGTCGAGGTTGTGGTTGGCTTCGGAGTTGTCGTTGTTGTTGTGCGGGTTGTTGTCGGTCTTCGAGTGGTTGTTTTTGTATTTCCACAATACATCATATTAATTTCATTGATGTCTTTGGTTGTCATCTTAAAACCCCCGAGTGCAAATCCTGAGTTTCCTTTCAGTTCCATTGTAGGTTGTCCGTTCTTGCTGAAGTAGCTCCTAGATAAATTGAATTCAAATGATAATGTTATTGTTTCGTAATTATTAGATAGTGACAAAAAGTTTTGAAATTGAATTCTTCCTCATTTGAGATATTGCAGTGATGGTTGACGTTTGAAAATAGCCAATCTCAAAATACAGTTGAAACAATGAATAATATAGTTTATAGCAAAATCTATTTTGGTTTAATTATTTGATAACATAATTCTTGATTTCTTACTTTTGATACTGCATAATTGATGATGCATCGTAGTCATCCCCCATAGCCATTTTATCCCAATTGTAAACTTTTTCAAAATTGTATCTTTTATCTAGAAGGGAAACCAGAAAAATATTCTTAATAAATCTGAAAATTAGGTGAATGAAACCCTTTTTGACACGTCTAAATGTCTTTTGGTTCACAAACAACTGAAGAATAAAAACAAATAATAAAATGAATATTTTTATTACATTACAGAATTTTATAACGATGATTGTATTTTATGTCAGATTTTTTAAAAACTTTCAATGATTTTGCTGTCAAAAATAGACAATTTGAGAATGTTTTTCAATTTTACGAAAACTTTCATGTAGCATCAACTTACCACTTCGTACATTTTCCCATTTGATTGTTATAAATTCCTCTCTGTCGGGCCGTTGATGCTCGTGCCAGAATCCCAAAGCATGCATCGTCTCATGTATAATCAAATCATCATACATGCACCCCCATTGAGCAAGTGAGATCTCCTGACGACCACCAGTCATACCAACATCTGACCAACATCCAGCATCATTGACAAATTCAATGTAATTTTCTTCGGTTGTTCTCTCTACAAAGCTTAAGCATGTCACTGCTTGAATCTTCATTAAGGAATCTTGTATCATTTTAGCTGAACCTGCGCGACCTAAAGGGAAATATGGAAGATTAGAGATTGGTGTTCAATTAAAAGCCTTTATGTAAGTTTTATTAGTAGTAGTATGGTATATTTACAGTGGCTAGTCCAGATAATCCAGTCCGCTTTTAGGCCCTTTTAGATAGCGCTGTGATTATTTTCACTGGAGGCCACTCATCCTCGCGAAACACCTGCAAGGGAACCTTATGAAATTATAGGTCAGGTAATTTACACCACCGAAAGCCTCGTGCAGGACTCGCACTCAGAACCTTTAGATTCAGAACCCGCGTCCTTAACCACTCGGCCACGGCTCCGAAGTTTTATTTGGTGTGTTATTAATAAAAGGTGTTTATTTTATATTCACGATACAGTGAAAACGAACCAGTATCTTTTTTGTATCGTTTCTCAATAACCATGAAGCCACGTGAACCGCTCAAGTTTTGTTTACAACGAATATTTGATTTTCCTCTAATAATTTGAACTAAAAAATGCTAAAAGCACACTTACTGTAACCTGAAGAAATTGTATAGGGGACTATAGCATTTGTCCATCGTTTGATCAAATCCCATTCGAAGTCTTCCGCGTTTCGTTTCTCCCTGCTGTTGACAGTACTGTTGGCAGTTCTGTTGGCCTTTGCCAAACTGGAGTCTGTGATGAGACCTGCTATTTGTTTTGATGTAAGTCGTTCATCTCCATCGTAAAGTCGTTCAGCTTTATCGCTTGTCACTGAAAGTAAAAAAAAAAGATTATATGATTATTATATGAAAATTTATTCGTTCTAAGTGACTAGTTAACCTTTGGCAATGCGTGATTTCTTGCTCTCGACCAAGTAAATGTAGAAAATATAATGATAAAAAAAATTCAGGAAAAATGATCGAAGTAAAGTTTATTGTCCGATGGAAAAAGAAAGATTAATATATATAATGTATACTATAATTACCTTCAGCGTTTTCCACCTGATGTTTATGTGTGTCGCAGTTTACTGCTAAAAGAAAAGAAAAAAGTTATATAAGAAATATTATTTTCAACCTTCAGTTGTTTTCATTTTTCTGCAATTTCAAATAAAAACAGGTTTATGAATATTGGACTGATCATGTATACATTTGTTGAGGAAGGAAGATTATACTAGTCAGTCAGTCAGTAAAAAAGAGAAAAGTCAGTTTATTGGCAATACAACTTAAAGTACGGGTAAATCAAAACCTAATGTGTATGCGAGACTTCCTTACAACAGCAATTGCCTAATCCTTATCATTATCCATCATGTATATCCGTTAACGGAAAGGAAAATTGCTGTGTTCTGATTAGCGTCATTAGACCATCTGTCCTATCTCCATCCCTTTGCACGTCATCTGGATGTCATATGTACGTGCGGTTGATTATCTGATGACAGGTAAAGCATGCATCTAATGGACGCTTTCTCATTATCGTAGGCGAGAAGCGCTCGTTTCCTGCTTAACTGTTAATTATGTGGTTATATTTAGATAGGGAAGGGATATCTTGAAAGGAAATCATATCGTCCCAGATTTCTTGTTTTGATTTTTTCCAACTATCCCTGCATCTGGTTTTATCCGCAAAAAGAAAGATTCAAGAATAGGAATAAATGCCTAATTCCAGATTTCCCTGAATTTTGTTAATATCTGTTTATGGCGCTATCGACATTAGTTAAAAATCAATTTCTTCAAACATGTTTAAAAGCTTTTTTTTGAGAAATTTTTAAAGAAAAATTGGTCGCAAAATCCCAACTGCAAGATAGAAGAACCTCACGTGTTGACACTAAGTATCGAGTTTATTTTTGTTCTTTCTTATTTTTAACAATGTGAATCCTTTTTCTCTGTTTTTCCGAAAATTGGATTAGCACTAAAAGCACAATTATATAATTAGTATTGAATACTCATTATTGACAAAGAACGGAGTAGCATATTCCCCCACCGAGCTGTTACAAATTTCGAAAAGTGAACTTTATACGATTGTTTACAGCATACGGAATAAATTAATTCATAAATTTTCTTTATTACCTAATTTATTTATTTTGCTGTTTTTTAATTAAATATTCTTAAAAGATTTCAGACTTTAGAGTATGTTTTCTCATTTGATCTAGTGCCCTTGCGATACTGGGATACCGGCTAGTCTATACTAATGTCTTCATGGTCTAATGTTATAAGAATACTGCTTGTTGATTTGAGCGACACGGCAAAACTGAAAAGATGTGTTTTTTCCGTTCACTTTTGATGGTATTTTGTAATTAGAAAGAAAATTCAATTCAATGCAAGAGATAATAGCAAAATGATCATGAAAATTAATTATCATATAGCATGGACGATAATTATAGATGTTGAGCTCTGCTGTTCTCCACAAACAGATTCCAGTATGCAGTGGAGTATTGTTGGAGTCTTAACTTATCAGCTTCCTATAGTTAGTTCAAGGGTTAAAAGGTTACAAAAATCACAAATAGCAAATCAACAAATCAAATCAGGAAGATTAAATAATATGAGTAATCTTTTAAGCATTGATACATTAATTATACAATCCACCCCCTTTTTTTAAAGATCCTAATCTTTATTTTATAATTGTTCATAAATTGTCTCACGAAATATGCATCATTCGTGGTTTGTGGAGAACTTTTTATTTCATAACAGCAGATGTTTTGTTGGCTATCGTAACGTATGAAAAACTAAAACTTTTTTTTACGAATCTTCAATTTCTTGCACACATACAAAGTTAAAACGAATGTAAAATAGAAAATAGTGAACCTTACCTAGTACTATCAGTGCCAAACAGACAACAATTCTTAAGGCTTCCATTTTTCTTGAAGTATCCGCGCTCTGTGCAACACTATATAGGCTGGTTGGTGTTAGATAGAAATCAGATGCGGTCACTCTTCTGGTGATGTTATCAATTTAATGAACAATCTGGCTACCAGCGATCGCCTTTATGAGAGTAGTTGCTACTTCAAGAGCGCGATAAAAATAAACTGCTTGTATGGAGGATGTAGTTAAGCATTTATATAGGAATCAGTTTGAGGAGTGAATCACAACTAATTACTCGTGATGTCATACTAACTTTTTGTTTTATTGTTGCAATTGTTAGCAGTTGACACACAAAGCATGACAATAGAATGACCACAAAACGGATTTTGGTAATCGATTGATGCATGTCACCATGGTGATTTAGAGAGCAAAACAGCAAAGGATATTTCAGTGAAGGTTTTTTGCGACAAGGAAGGTTGAAATTTTGAAATTTTAATGAAATTTTGCAATCCATCCTGTGTATATCAAGGTCGCGTCGGTTGGGTGCATAACAACACTCTCTCATTATTCCAGGTTGTTTTCTTCATTTAGTTTTTATTGAAATTTTTAGTTATTAAAATTCCTATTCCTATATATATTTCTTGAAAAAACCTTGGATGAACTCTTTTCCATGAATGTCTATCAAATGAATGTTATAAATTTATTTGTTGGACCCTTAACGTCCCAAGTCTTACTGTTTGTTATACCACTAACATTTCTTAGACGTGATTGAGCAATTGATGTGAGAAATGATTGGTTTGTAATGTAAATATAGAGGTTCAGCATATATATGAAGACATTGTAGTCAAGAGTAGTGACATTATTATTTAGGTTTACATAAATGTGTCGAGAACTTGGTTGGATCAAACTTTAAAGTAGAAAAAAAATGATTTTTCAGATTATAATTTCCCAGAAACGGGAAACTAACAATCGCTTGGAAGGAAACTTAGTCCTCAGCTGATTTTTACGGTTATAAAAAATAAGCGTCATTTAATTAATTGAAGTGCTTTCGACGAGGAAGATGAATCTGCAGAGTGGGTTTTAATTTTTCTCCAAATGTCTTCCAGCCTTCAAAATTTTCCATAACTAGACCGGTAGCTCATATGGTAGAGAAAATGAGGTCTTTAATTCATAAATGTTTCCGTACAATCGGAGCCAACATCTCACAAAGAATACACGGTACAGTTTTCATTATAGTGTTGGTGCTAGTTAGTCACAGGAAAAACTCCTTCTTTCATATTCACATTAACGATAATTGCGAACTTTCTCGTTGCATAACGAACGTCGGAAAAATCAGAAATTTGATGCGCACAGAGCGTAGTCAGTAATCCTTATATCCGAAACGAATGTTGCATTTACGTTGATTTGTAAACATATAGAGTATATTTATTGTCATTGTCTATGTCTCATAATCTTCTATTCTGATATCAATCCTCGATATAAGATTTTGAGTTTTTAGGTGTGGTTGGGATATATTCTAACGGATCATTTCTTATTTAAAACACGTGCTTTATATAAGTTTGTGCGGTTGGGCTGTCAGTCTCAAAATAGAACGCCTTCAGTCAGTCACTTGCCTGAAAATATTGGACTCTCGAAAGCGGAACACTTAATTCTACAATAACAACTACTCTTAAATTTGCTGTGACCGCAATTTAAATTATATTTACTTTTTCTCAGGCTGCCTACTTAACATAATAGCTAAAATATAAAAACCCTTTTGACAACTAACACACACGCGCATATTTATTGTAAGGAATTCGTTATTTTTTTGGTATTATACCTCTTAAGGGGACGTAGTAGAGGGGGTCACCTTTCACCTGTCATCTTCATTTGGGATAAACTTGGATAAGTCTTCCGTGTTCCTCAATTGTATACGTTATATAAGAATTTCCTGAAATAGACGAGAGGATGCATTTAATAGTGTTTTATTGCTGATATTGATATTCCCTCTCAGCTTACTTCTCAAATTTAGAATAATTTATATAAGTCAAAAAATGAAAATGCATAATATTGGTATAATAAAAACTCCATCCATCAAGATATATTCATCGTGATATAATATTTTGTTTTAAGCTTGCGAACATTGTGCTTTCAATTGGAAATGTAGATATCAGGCATGCAGTGCAGGAACGTTTGTAAGTAAATCAATTTAAAAAATAAAATATTACAGTGTGAGATAGAAGTAATGCATTGTGACATTGGATTAAAAAAAGAGTAAGCGCATAATGTTAAAATCACCACACACTGTGAAGTAATTATACATGATAATAATTATTAAGGCTTTAATGACTATAGTCGTGATATAAGAAATTTTATTTTAGGCATAGACATTGTTTTAACAAGTCGGAAGAATACACAGGGCAGGAACGTTTTTAAGTAAAGTATTTGTTAAAGTATACTGGATTAAAGAAGGGGCAAACGCGTGCGTTAACACTGCGTTAACACAAGTTACTAGATGTATTATAATAGCTCGATTCATGAAGGCTTTTAAGGCTAATTTCCACTAAGCGAATTAATTCGCGCGAATCGAAAATTAGCCTTTAATGGCTAGTCGCGTGGCGGTATAAGATATTTAGTTCAAGCATGAAAATTGTACTAAGAAATCGGTTATTGCCCCCGCAGGGAGTCGTAGCGACCGAGGAGGCATTATTGCATCACGATACAGCAGAGGCGAATTCTCGATTTTGTTCATCCAACTTCCGTGATGCTTTGCGCGACCTATTAATCCATAATGGGGCA
>JAYRBV010024107.1:0-10858 GCA_036023255.1 Mitrocomella polydiademata
AAGAAGAAGAAGAAGAAGAAGAAGAAGAAGAAGAAGAAGAATTGAATTGCCACCCAAATTGACTATGTAGATAAATGAAAATAAATTTTTTGGGACTGTCCAAATGATGAAAGACTTCTTCTCTTTATTGTACAATAATAATGAGCGACACAAAGAAGCGACCATTAATTCCTTTTGAATGAGAAATATATTCTTCTAGACTTTTTGTTTGGGTTTATTTGCTTATGCTGGTCCACAAGATATTTTGTGGCTATATAATTTTTTGTTTGTGTAAATTGTTTGTTTTTTTATAGTCAATGAATAATTGAGAACAAGGAGAGATCAACAATCTGCGTTGTTGTTTCTTCTTGAATGTTGTTGATTAGATTTGTTTACTCACTTTAGTATGCAACTGTTCAAATACACAATAATTAAAAAGAAAAGGAATAAACAATAGGATGATTAATCATTCTATATGACCAACAGTTCAAAGGTTAATCTAGTGTGCTAAAAAGAAAGACATTTATTTGTTTGAAGCACACAAAAATCTTCTGAAGACTGCAACATATTTGAAACGTCATTTGGATTCTAGTTTCCTTCCAACGTTACGTAACGGACTTTTTAAATACATCTTTTCATTTATCAGACCCAAGTCTCAATATTGAATATTTCAAAAGTAAGGCATGTAGACTTTTGTTTCTATTGGGAGGGGAGTGGCATCTACCCATAGTATATGTTTGTTTTACTTCAAGTTTGTTGAGAGGCTCTCATGAGATATTTTTAGTTCACCACTCATTTTGTTTACATATTTGTTTCCCAGGTATTCCAATTGCTATTTAAAAGCTTTTTCATGAATTTCAACGTTTGCAACAATCCGGGTCCCAGTTGGAAAATGTCAACGTAACGTTGTTTCAATATGATAAAGACATTGGTCCCTTTTTACAACATTCTCGAGATATACAATTCGCTTCAGGTGATAAATACGTGAATAATTTCCAACAGTTTTGTTTTCAAACCAATGTTTTTATATAGTTGTTTCAATTGATGTTTTTTTCCCATGCTTAGAACAATCCCATTTTAATTCTTTTTCTTTACTTTATTTCATTTCTTCAAAATATTGTTAGATAAAGATTTTTTGTGAGGCTATTTCAACAGCTGCATAAAGTAAATGTCAAATTAATAAGTGATTTAAATTAAATTTATATTTTCTATGGACATTTCTTTCTCTCTCCTCCCAGCATATTGTTTAGGGAATTAAAAAAAGTTCATTGTCCCTGTCTCTCTTTCGCGTTAAGGAAATCGATTACTACTTTGTTTTTATTCTTCTATTTTTTCAATTTGATGTAAGAAATTATATTTTATTACAAAATTGATGTGCTCCCCTGTTCTTTGAAAAAGGAGAACCCAGTTATTTTGGTATGGTTTTAAATTTCAGAATTATAAAGGTTAAATGTCTTTCCAATGTTGTTTGTATGTTTTGGTATGTTACGAGGGGATAAATCGTAATTTGTCTAGCAGTCCCACGTGGCCGCATTGTTTGTGAAACATTTTCAGATATTTCGGCTCTCACTTCCCTCGTTTGCGAAAACTGACACCTTAGATTGTTGAAAAAGATGAAAACCAAGGGCGAGGGGGCAAACATGTGTTTTAAATCCACCTTCAAAGATGTGTACTATGAAACAAATTGCTTTGACACTTTTGACAAAAGGTCCTGAAACATTTGAAAGCAATCAAAATGATATATGGAGAAGCTGTTATATCTAGTTTTCTTTTGAAAGCTGTTATCGAAGTTTGATTTTTATATATTCAATATATCAATCATGGTTTTACACACAGGGGTCTTGCCTTATAGGTGTCATTTTAATAATTATTTCTTTCTTATTTTTCTTTTCTGCTTTATATAATTTTCGTTTTGTAAGAGAATTTTTTGTAGGCTTTTTTTTCTGATGGAATCAATTAATTTCCATCAATGATTACTCACAGAATTGTGAATGGGTCCAATTTTGAAACACGGGGGAGGCGTGTGCCCTGTTTCTCAAGTATCATTTCCAACTATCCACTACTGTTTTGTTTTGTGTGGAAATCTAATTGTATTGGAAAATGTTTTAATGGAGAAATATTTTGATACCCCCTTGTGTCACCCTGTTTTAATCAGTTGTTTTCAGTTAGTAAAAGAAAGCACCTGTCTCGAACTCTCTCTCTCTCCCTTTTACTCTTGCCCTCTCTTCTCTTATATACTTTATTTGTTATATCTATTTCGAAAGAAAAAATGTGATGGCTAAAGAAAAAAATTAAATGATATTACAGTTTTACCCTATAAAAAATTTCATAGTTTTTCATTGATCTGTGGTTGGGAAAGCCACATTCATCAAAACCAAAGGTGATTTGATTTGTCGAACTTGTATTTCGATCGAAGAAAGACGACTGAAAAACCAACAAACAAATCCTCTAATCCAAATTTTCTTCAATCTTCTCAATCGCAAATATACGTACACGTGCCATTATAGAAAGTGCAAAATAAAGACTGGGAACGAGTGCGAAGAAAACACCTGGACTTAATCTATTCAATGTTCATAACTATTAGTTTCTTTTTTCATTGTTCGCGCTTTTTTATATTAACGTCTTATGATTGGTTGGCTAAAGTTGTCTCGTAAAAATAGGTAAAGAAAAAGTCTTGAAAAGTCATTCTTCTCATTCCACTTGACGTTTTTTTACAAGAGCATTTATTTTTGAAACGACGCGGCGGCTGCTTGTTTGTGGCTTATACATATGTGGTATCTCTTCATTTTTGTGTAGTCAAAAATTTATCAAGTATTTTAATTCGCATGGTGAAGTAATTATATAGTGCGGCATTTTGGTTGGACTTCAGTGGATTTACCGATAAAGTGTGAATTTCACTTGTGGGATTGATCCTTAATTACTTGATAATTTCATCAAATAATGATTAGAGACAAGTGAAAATACAAGATTTAATTTCGAGCTTACATGAGGTTGTGAGGAGGAGAAAGAAGGACAAATTGAGATCATGTATCAGCTTTTACTGAATTTGTGGTGGATTGTTTTATTGCTTGTTGGTATTGAACCGTTGCTGGCTACGCTAGTTAGTATGCGAGGAAGCGAATATATTACCAAAGACATAAGTACGGAAGAAATTCACTCAGAAACTTTACACATTGTATTTCAATTCAAAACGATCGATCCGTCCAGCTTGCTCCTATTCTCTGCAAATATCGAGTATGGTGATTACATCAGCATTGAGCTGATTGGTGGGAAATTGAGGTAAAAAAAATCTGATTATGTATCAACGTTTTGATGAGGTTCCATAAGAAAGATTGATAGCCGCGCGTAAAAGAAATAAATGAAATACGCGCGATAGCAGCCTGCTCTTTTACTTTATCGCTATTTATATATTCCTTACTCTATATCAATCAATTTTCTTTTTTCCATAAAAAAGTTAGCTTTTTTATTTCTTTATTTATGTATGATAAGTTATTCAACAATTCGCCTTTGGTGAACGTTTGGAAAGATGAACCCCCAATCTTGCTTACGTTCTTTTCTCTTGTTTAACCAGCTGAACTTGCAGATAGCTGCCATATTTTACCACTTTACATATTCATGAAATAAAAACGACTACAGTACAATTGCATGAGACTTCGGGCTTTGTTTTTTCATTTACGTGTTGATAAAAATTGTCCAAATCAAATAGTCGTGTATTTGCCAACTTCTCTTTCATTTCTTTCTTATCAAAATGTTGAAATAAAGAGAAACTTTTTTGCAGGAATTCCTTCCTTGTATAAAATGAGAAAACTTGTTGTTAGTTTAATTGACGTATACATTCTTCAACCGAAGTCGCCGGGAAATCATTTTCCTCGTATATTTCTTACTTATTTATTTATGCAAGCCGCCTTTCCTAACCGTAAAACAACAAAAGCGTAAATTCGAACAAATTTTTATCACAATCTTCTTATAATTCATTTGCAAGGTTTACTCATGGATTTGCGGATGGATAGAAGCTTTTTTCTTCTTCCATCTTCCCTTCACGTTTGAAATTTAATGAAATTGTTCGTATTAGGGAAATGAAATGCCAGCGCTAATTGCATCGTGATCGTTTGATCAATAACTGATGAACGTTATTTCATTTTCTTCCTTTCAAATCTTGTTACTCTACTTGAAGCGTGCGCGGACATTTTTAGTTCAAACAAATTTCCTTGACTCATCTAATATCGTTAAAAAGATTTAACAAAAACCTGACGTTAATCGTGCGTCGTTTTAACATTCAGCGCTTATAGAAAATAATGGCCTCGTGTTTTGTCGAGATGGATTTACCATTGATCTGTACACTTTCTTAAACCTTTTACTTTCTGTTTTGTTTGTAGGTATAAAGGGCGGTTGGGTGATGACGAGAAAAGCCAGCAATTATTAGTGATCGAAGATAAACTTCTCAACGATTATAATTGGCATGTGGTCGATTTCAAATTGAACAAACGAAACATCAGCATTGAACTCGATTATCAATTATACACCAAGACGTTTGGTGGTATGTACGAGGTTATAGATTTGGATAGCCGAGTCTTTCTAGGGGGAGTAGACCCACATTTAGATGTTTCTCAGTATGAAATAACGACACGAAAATACTCAGGATGCTTAAAGAACTTCTTTTTCAACGATGATGATTACTTATACAAAACGAAATTCAGCAAGCCAAAATATTCTGCTGTCGGCGATCTCTTATGGAACCATTGTGAAGAAATAGACTTCCAACCAATCATGTTTAAAAGCCCACAAGAACATGCCTTGTTACCAACCTATCTTGAGCATAGTCTGTCGTTGTCTTTCAAATTCCGGACACTGATTGGAGACGGACTAATGTTTTCAAAGATTTCCAAATCAGTCACTGCAACTTTATATCTGAAAGATTCCATGTTGTTCTTGAGTGTGCGTATTGGCAAGGGGAATGGGCCGATTATAATGACCAAAGGTGAGCATTTGGATGATGGATTCTGGCACCGCGTTGAAATCCTCGTCGATAAAAAAGTTGTGATGTTAAAATTAGACAAACACTCTGAATTAACTCATTACAGTCCTTTCTCGCATCTTGTTTCTTTTCATCGCAGCAATGCCACGTTGGGAGGAGGGGAAGAACAGATCATGCACGGCTTTGTTGGTTGCATGTATAACATATGGATGGATAACACTATGATTGATTATAAGAAACTTAGTCCTGTCTACTCTGCCGGCGTGTTAAAGAAATGTGAACTAAGTGATCGCTGTTTGTTTTCACCGTGTAGAAATGGAGGAGTTTGTTCACAAGACTACAAACAATACAAGTGTAATTGTGCCAACACTATGTATAGTGGTAAGACTTGCGAAGAATCTGTGTTTCAACCAAGCTGTCAAGAATACAAGGACTTGGGATTAAACGAAGATGCGTATTGTACCATTGATCCTGATGGGGATCAACCAGAAATCAAACCTTTCCGTGTACTCTGCAACATGACCCGCTACCCGAAGAAAGCAGTCACTGTGTTTCAACATAGTCTCAACACTGGGCGTGTTTCCGTTGCAAAGGGCGTGGTCGAAGGGAAATCATATCATCACAATCTAGACTACGAAGTGGACATCGAAACGTTTGACACACTTCTGCAACATGCTACCCATTGTCAACAACATGTTAAATTTCAATGCAAGAATGCGTTCCTCATGCGTTCACCAAGAGGACCACCGGACACCGTATGGATAGGCCGACAGGGACGAAACGAGCAATATTGGGGAGGTGCGAAACCAGATAGCGGTATGTGTGCGTGCCAAAATGACAAGTCGTGTGCAAAACCTTATCGTTACTGCAATTGTGATGTCGGAGATGATGTGTGGAGATCAGATGCTGGTAAGAATATACTTTTAATTGTAAATCTTTCAGCTGACCTGGCATCGCTGAATTCTCTTGGTTTCTTACTATTATTTATATCCTTTATTACAGACATATTCATTTCATAATATGTTAATTTTAATTTTATATTATTTCATACTTGCATCAGAACATTTTAAATCTGTGACCTTCACGTATCATTTCAATTAAGCTACTATTCGTATCAAACTGTTTTACAATTAGTGCAGAAATCTGAATACATCAACATTAAACAACTTTTTCCTTTTGATTCTATGCAGGTTACCTGAACCAAACAGAGCGTTTGCCTGTTGTAATGCTGAGTTTCAAGCTGACCGCAAATCAATCGTTCTTCAGTGTTGGTAACTTGGAGTGTCAATTTAATTCAACAACTTTACCGAAGAACCTGTCCAAGTTTCGCGCACTCAAGGCATGTACTCCGTTGAACCAACGCCCAACTACACGATCTGTTGTCACAAACCCATCCTTCAACCAAAGAACAAGCATTCTAAGCTGGGTTAAGAACCGTGACAGGTTTGGTAGCCTACCAACCAGGGCACCAGGCTATGGAAGACCATTCATCCCAAAGGTCAACATTAATGTAACAGTGGAACTTCCAAAAATAATTGAGAAAGAAAGTAATGGCGAGGATGGATTGAAATTCACATTAAGTGTGTATGCTGTGATTGTTATAGCTGTTGCAACAGTTATTGTAGTAATAATAATCGCAATCGTTATCATAGCCAAACGTTGTCAACGAAAACGAGGAGATAGCGGACGAAACAGTGACAGCGATTTAAATGATAGTTACGAGAGAGAAGAAGTGAACGAAATGTGTACGTTGTTCGGTTCATACTCTCGCAATAAAAACAGCAATCGACCAGTGATAGAAGTACATCGTCATTCTATACATTGCGATACACTGGATGAACTACCTCCTGCGTATAGAGAGTTTGCCCGTCACGATTATGCTAACCAGCCAATCACAACACACATTGACTTAAGCTATAAACCACAAAGGAAAGGATTCGGATTGTTCTGTTAAAATCACGAACGCAAAATCAAAACAGAAAATTCATTACAGTTTCACCTTCAATGCAATCGTATCTACCATATTGGATATTGCAAGTGGAAGAGAGTGGTAACCCCAATCGAAAATAGGGTGTTGTTACGAGGAAAAAATAATCCACCAATCGGATTATGACCATGGTAACGTACATTCGGATTGTTACCATGGTAACGTACAAGGCGAACCCATCTTAAAGGGATGTCTTGAACTTCCTTGCGCAGTAAGAACGATAATCCGTTGAGTAACCCCCGCTGACAGTTGGAGTAAAGTATTTAAACGCAAAATTGCTGTTCATCTAAACAAAAGATGATACACAGAGTGACCATAATGACAGGTCAATAAATTAAATAACCCTATAACAGAAAACGGACAAATTCAAAGGAGTTTGGATAAAATCGTTTAAATGATATGCGGGAAAGAAGACGAATAAATTATAAAAATTGTACATAGATCCTTTTTATATTTTTTGTTACTCTTTCTGTATGTAAGCTCTTTGTCACAAAATTATGGATGAGATTATAGAAATTAAATTATGGATTTGTGAGCTATTCAATTAAAACAGTTAACGAGAAACCGATTTTCAAATAGATTTTAAGCGACCTTTTTACCACGAGTTTTGCTTGCTGTAGCTTTAGATACGACCGTGCGCCTCAGGCTTAATACTAGTTTAACTTTTACGGATACACAAAAGTTGGTTGGAGAAATTTATTGTTGTAAAAAGCAGTAAAAGGTCCATTACAAATTTATTCCTTGTTCTCGTGAGAGATGTTCTCATGATTTGACTTTGCTCATTGTTATAAGGCTTTTTCCTATTTGGCCCTTTAAATGTTCTTTGATTGCATTTTTTTTTCAGTTTGATTGATTTTTTTTAACAAAGAAAAAATTATGTATTTTTCTCAGGTTCTAAGAAAAAGAAAATCTCCTTTTTTTTAGTGATAAAATTCCCATTTATTTTCTTATTTTTAAAAATATCAATATTCAAGTAAATAGCATAATTGATACGCATGGTAACTCTACCATGATAAAACAATTTGGAAACTCCATATCTGTATTGAAAAAAGATAGAGCCTAGAGCAAACAAATTTTAACAATGAGAATGTTTACAGGGCTTCTCTCAATATTTCGACTGCTGCGCAAATGAAACAAAAGTTCAAAAAATAGATATTCACTTGTCTTTAACAAGAAGTTTTGAACAGCAAGGCGTTTTGCAAGATCAATTAAAAACATTTTCAAGTCACTTGAAATAATTTCTTATTACAATATTCGGACTAACTTTTTGTGTTGCAAATTTTTTTAATGGTTCTTATGAAAAAAACGAATATCATCCTGTTCGTCCTTTGTTAAAGAACCTTAGTTAATTCCGTACACCGAAGGAATTATTTTGATACGATTATTCATAAATTTCGAAAGAAATGTCCATTCTTCAAGTTCTTACAAACATTTGAAGAAAAGAAAAGAGTTTGATGGATTAGATTCTTGCTGTGTTTATTTCATAAAAGAAATATCTAATAAGCACATTTCAGGGGAAGAAAATTCTAGAATTACACTAATTGGTTTGCCCATGATAAATTTGAATGATTTGGTATTTTTATACGCGCTTTATTTAGTAAATTCTTTCATTTGTTTTGTAATTTTCATCAGTTTAACACTTTCAATCATTAGAAATAGTCTCGCACGCAAAACTGTCACGAATAAACGGAAAGAAAAATGATCGATCGTTGTACGTTTAATCGGTGGTTATTTCCTCTTTTACAACTTTATTGAAAGGGTTATACGGCTGTGTCAAAGTAACTGTGCGTGACATTGGTGCCTTGTGTCCATAAAATGGTAAACGATAAGTGATTTTTGGATGTTTCCTATAAGTAAAAAATGCATTCAAGATTATTTTTCCAATACTGTAAAACTTTCCGGGAAAGTAAATAAAACTAACCAATCATACTAGATAAAAACATGCAACACTGCGGTTAGGACCTTTATTCTTTCATTTCGCGAGAACTAATTTCGCAGTTAGTAAATTTAAGTACCAGCGAAAAAAGTATTTAAAAAGTAAATAGTTATCAGAAAGAGTTCGTGGAACTAAACCTTTGAGGCGCGAAAGCGTATTTTGAAAAACTTCGAGAAAAAGAAATTGGTGAAAGGAGAAAAACAAGTGCAAAACAGCAAAACTTTATGACTCTAAAGTAACGAGACGATATACCGGTATGTAACATTTGATGTTGATTGCATTGAATATTCTGTAGGAAAATGATTTGTTGGTAACCTAGGTTGGTATCCACCATAACCAGGGATATTAGAAGATCTAAAAAATACATAGTTTACTCTTAAAATGAACAAAACCAAATTCCTTTTATCGGAGCAAGGAGAACTAGAATAAACAGCACCCTGATTCCCAGTAATCTGATTTGCATTGGTGCGTAACGGAGATAACGTTTTTACTGTTTGTTGATTTCTCAAGTCTGCAAATCAGAATAGAGTCGAATGTCGAATGTGATAATATCTGCATAATGCAATAAAGTAATCTAGAACAACTTAGATTTAGCAAAACACTTCTTCCTTGATCTATATCACAAAAAAAAGAAGATGTCTACCACCACATTCACCAAAAGTCTACTATCTTTATTTACAATACAGTTTCATCACGTCAATAATCATGTCCGCGCGGGATCACGGAAGAAAATCTTTGAATAAAAAATTGCTGTTAGCTACTTCTAATTAGACTAGTTTACTAGTCTCTATTTTAAGTCAGTCACAAAAGTCCAAACTCTCTATTACGCGCAAACAGTATTTTGACACAAAGATGGAGAGTGTTGACCGGGCCGAAATTTTGCTAAATGCTATGCTACGGGTTCTACAGGTTAGTTTATGTCAATGTTTATATACAGTTACGGCGTTGCAGTTTATAAAACCCCGGCTAGTAAACTAGTCTACTTCCAATCAGAAATGTCACTTGCATGTAGTAGAGGAAGTAGTACTTGGCCAGAATTGTGAAACATTATAATTATATATACTTACAATTTATTGATGCAATCGAATCCTTTATCCAACTCTCCGATTCTGGGTCTATTCAGTAACCGAGATTCTGGCTTTTTTGTTGGCTGGACACTATAAAATTAAAATTTAAAATGAGTAATTTTTTCAAGACAGTTGTACTGGAATTTGATTGGTTCAATTAAATATGGAAAAAGTCGAGTTTATTGCCATTTTGATTGGTTATGAATTCCTTGAACTGAATTCAACTTTGTCTTGGGACAGAGCAAAATATGACATGATATTTTATGGCCATGTCCCTGGAAATCCACCTTTATAAAAGTATACTTTTGACTAAGTCCAGTCGGTTTTCTTTCTTGAAGTTTATCCCATACACAACCAATTTTCTGCCAGACTTCCGGTTTTTCCTGTGATCTCCATAGAATCCTCCCTGAGTTGTCAAAACGTTTAGGGTCAGTATGAAACATTCTGAGTTTTACTGGAGGCATTTTGCGGTTGGCAACTTTAAAAGATGATGACATTTGTGACGATGGAGTGTAATGTCCAAGTTGTATCAATTCTTTAAGAACTATTTGTGGAACGTCTCCAATCTTTGAAGAAATTGAAATTGAAAATTGAGATTAGTGATAAGTATTTATTTAATGGTTGATAAGTTACTTATATGTGCATTTTTGAAAAGGTCAGAATTGATAAACGGGGGGAGGGGGGGGGACGTTTATTTGGCATCTAAGAATACATTGATCTTTCTAATGTATGCGGATATTTTCTTTCATGCTTATTCTCTTATTCGTACTAATACACCTTTACCGAAACTTATTGCGCAATCGATTTATGACGAATTTCAAATTTCAAAATGTAAATTTAGATAAAATTTTTGTGTTTGTTGAAAATGCATACTAAAGTGAGTAAAGTGTGAAATTTTGAAAATCAAAATCTAT
>JAYRBV010024118.1:0-10858 GCA_036023255.1 Mitrocomella polydiademata
TAAAAGCCGCGTGGGGATGTAAAAGTAATATCGTTAATCTTTTTAAGATGGAAAAGAAGAATTATTGTAAATGGTTTATATATATATATATTATTTTACCATATAGCTAATACTTCCTAGCAAAATGAGACTTACGTCGAACTTTTTTTTTTTGCAATTATATAATTTTTGTAAAAAGAGTTGATATCGATTAAAAAAAAAATTCTCGCTACAGGTACATACAGTATGGATACAGGGGAAAAGCTAATTAGAATCCAAACCCCCGTAACACCGCCGAATGTACGGGGGTCGCCCAGGGTCGTTAAACAAGATTGGCAAAACGAAGCTTTGTATCACCTTTTTCTTTTGCCACACTTGGGATGACAAGGTATAATATAACAAAAAGTATATAACATTATTTCAAGAAACTCAATTATTATTTTTTTAATACAATATTCAAATAATATTTCAAAATGTTCATTAAATTTGTATTATTATTTCATTTGAAATTTCTTCTATTTGGGGCATTCAAAAAGTATGTTCGCTCAAATTTGGCGATTTCTGACCCCCCCCAGCCCTGTTTGCTTCTAAACAATAGAAATGACGTCACATAACAATGGGTGTTCGTTTTTACTCTGACCCCCCCCTCCCCCCTTTGGACGAACGTACTTCTTGAATGCCCCCATTGGCGAAAGACAAATAATATTTAAAAATAAAGAATATTTTTCAGTTTTTTTTTTAATTCTTTTAAAATTTCCAAATTTCATTTGACAAATTAAGTTTTGAGAACATTTTTTTAGATATTTTGTATATTGTACTATATTGTACTTTACTTGTTCTATCGTGTCGCTTTAATTCTTTAAAAAATGTTGTTTAAAATGTTATTATGTTATTATGACGCCACAATCGTAATTGAAATTTTGGCGTGCGGTGATCACACGCCTCATCAAAATATTTTTTTAGATATTTTATATATTGTATTTTTCAATATAAAAGTACTTTAAAAAATATTTAGAATATTACATATTTTGAGTATTTATCAGGCCTGGTCGTGAGAAAAATGGCTTGCGTGTGGTCATCGCACGCCATAATTTACGATTAGCGCTCGCCATAAAATCTTGGCGTGCGATATTGTGAATACGTAATTTCGCGGCAGCTCCTTTAACAGAGGACTTTCAGCATGCTTTGCACAAGTTTTACACCAAATTTCCACAACCAATGTTTTTTCCTTGACATCTTTCGTTTTATATCCAATTACAGCCTCCTTTCCCCATGATAAAAAGGTTCTCAATTCCTTAGAAACACCAGTCCCTTTAAATTGATTCGTCACCATCTCAACGCACTGACACACTCAAGAAACACTGAATTCATGAAGTTGTTGCGAATGAAGAATTTTATGAAAGCATGGCGAGATCTTTAATAAATATGTTTTTTCTATGACGTCAAAACAAGAAACAACGAATACGACGAAAGATAATTTTTAATAAATGAGAAAGATAGGAAAAGAAAACAAAGAGATACTTTTTATGAGATATAAATAGGATTTCTTTGTTCATAAAAGAAAGCGAAACAAATATGTAGCTTTACTTGTTCTATCGCGTCGCTTTAATTCTTTAAAAAATGTTGTTTAAAATGTTATTATGTTATTATGACGCCACAATCGTAATTGAAATTTTGGAGTGCGGTGATCACACGCCTCATCAAAATATGGCGTGTGTGGAGGTGTGCGCGTGTGATCGCACGCCATTCCCGGCCAGGCCTGTTTATATAATATACTTTGAAAGTTTAAAGAAAAATTATTATTCGGACTATCAAGCTTTCGGATTAACGACTATCGAGCTGATCCTATAAAACTAGGTGCTTTAAATATTTTAGTTTGGGGGGACCTCCGACAAATCATCGAACCTGCTAACAGGCAGTCATTACTCTGCCTCAGCAGGCTAAGAGTATTCTCAGTATTAGCCTAAACAGGCTACTGTATAATTTCATATTTTGCCCAAACAGGCTATAATTTTATATCTTGCCCAAACAGGCTATTATATAATTCACTGCCTCATTGGCACATTGGGCCGGTCCTCCAGCCTACAGAAGATTACTACAACTCAATATCGGGCAAAGCCCGCTCCTCTTAACCTAACAAGAAGGGTGGGTGGGAGGGAGGGAAAATTCTTTATGAAATCTGATAGAAGCAACTCTGCTTGTTGTTTTTATAGTGGGTTAGCACATGGCTAGATCCTTTTTATTTTTTTTTATTTTCTATTTATTTATTTGTTTGTTTTTATTTACTTATTTATTTATTATTTATTATTTGATTTTGCTTCATGAGAAGACTGGGGTCTATATCACCGATATAGAAGTTAAAGCTATATCACCGACATTAAGCATGTGGCACTTTGATAACAAAAATCTACTTTCTCTTGAAAGCCTATTGGTTCATCTTTCAGGAAGGTTTGTATCTCATTTGTCGTTTTTTTGCGTTATTGTTTACAATACGCCGTTTCAACTTACCATAACAGTGTTTGGTACCAAAAGAAATGCAATTTTACTACTTTTACATATCCAAAATTCTTTGTCCAGTGTTGTCCAGCATAAGTCCAAATTTTTTTTTGCCTGCTGTGTTTTACTGTTTGTTACTGTATTTTGGAACTTTTTGTCCTTTGTCCCTTGTTGTTTTATTTCAAAACATTGCTGTGGTAGGCCTGCTATTAGCAAACCTTCACTAGTTGCTGAAAGTTAGAATACAATTAATTGTAAACATATTCATCCTTGACAAAGAACTAAAAAGTAAAGAAATATGACGGTGTTTTCTTTTTAAATAACATTGAATAAACATAAAAACAAATGTGTCGAAAGCAATTTAAATTTTGAAAACAAAAAGAAAGGGGTAGATATACAGCACTGGTCTCCATACTGTAGTTATGATATACATACAGTATATCTATTATTTTTGCTTTATTATTCAAATTCAGCATGTAAAAGGTTGGGATATTATATCGGACGGTGAAAAAAGAATTCAGACCATTAATTTTATAATTCCCAACTAGTTTCGAGCATATTGCCCGTTTTCAAGGGTATATATATATATTTAAAATGAAATTTTTTACAAAAATAGTTGACCTCAAATGTTTTTTGCATCACAGTTATATGTCGAAATTGTAACGTGTAAATAAGGCCGTCTGAGAAGTGATAAATTTTATGTACGTGGAAATCAGACTTGGCGCTTATGTGTTGTCTAGTTAAGTTCTTGGTTAAGTCCGTTAGGTTTTAGTGCTTTCAGTTCGGTTATCCAGAAGTTTTCTCGTTGAAGTATGATTTTTTTTCTTTGTGATGGGGATTTTGTTCCGTTATGTATTTGTTCGATTAGTGTGAATTTTGCGTCTCTGTTAAAGTCATGATCGTTTTGGTGAAAGTGTTTACATGCAAGTATAGTGTCGGGTCTTGGTCTATAAGCGTTGCTCCGGTGATTGTTAAGTCTTTGATTGAATGATGTTTTGGTTTTACTGATGTACTGAATATGACATTTTCTGCATTCCATGAGGTAGATGATGAAGTTACTTTTACATGTGGTGTTATGAAATATGGTGTATGTTTTTTTGGTCTGTTGGCTGGTGAATGTTGATGTACAGTTGATGTTAGTTGTCTGCAGCAAAGGTTATTCACGATTGCAGTGATTAGCGGAGAGGAGTGTTTCAAATGCTCTTGGTTCGGCGCGGCGCGGCGGACAGAGATTCGGGAAAAATTACCTGATAGTCTACATATATACTTGTTTTCTTTGACCGCGCGACTATGCTATAAATCAAATGCAAGTACTGTGTTCATAGAGGTCAACAATCCATTATTGACGTCATGCATTATAATAATTATTCTTCACTTAAAACAAGGTTTACACTACTGTATAAGGTGTTTATAGTTTTCTTTCATGCTTAGGCTACATTTACGTGCTTCTTTCTGTGAAAGCTAGTTTGAAATCATTTAAAGGTATTTTGTCAAACAGCGGGCTTTTGCAATCGTGTTCGTGCCATATGGCTCTTGTTCGGTCTGGTGAGGCATGGTCGGCACTTTCCCTTTGTCTTCGTTTTTTTCTCGTTGTACTTTGTCGTTTTAAAAGGATTGTGGTCTGGAATATTATGTATATGTTGTGATTGGTAAACATTAAGATTTAATTTGCAAAATAAAGTATTTTTATATAATCTCCATTATACATATTTTTATTTTCAGATATAATACATAGTTTGTAACATGAGAAGCTTTTGATAGATTCACAAAATGACCTCTAGATTGTTATTGTCAAGGTCCATCAAAAGGTTTAATCCACCACAAGTATGCCGTTTACTCTCTTCTCAAAATGTAGTTGCAGATCCAGCAGCCCAGCAAGAAAAGCCATTTCGGGAGAAAATAAGACAAACTTGGCATGGACCAACTTTTAAGTATTGGTTTATTGGTGGTACAGGATTTCTATCATGGCTAACCTACTACAGTTATAAAGCCTACAAGAATAAATGCATCAATGTTGAGTTGCTACCAGCTTTACCTCTTCATGTGACTGTTGAGAGAAAGAATGAAATCATAGAACTCCTTGAAAAGCAGAAGGCGCAGGAGAGTTTATTCCAAAGAAATATTGTGAAAAGATTGTTTATTCAAGGTCCCTCTGCCTCAGGGAAAACTGTTTTGGTAAATCAGTTTGTGAAGTACCTTCGACAATCACATGCCTCAAGTTTGGGCTTACCAAATTCTGTAGTTAATTTGTTTTTGAACGCTGATAGTGAAGTTTCATTTTTGATCTCCCTGAAAGCTGCCGCTGCCAAACTAGATATAAAACCAACTGACCTTGATGAAGTACTAACAAATGGAAAAACATTCAATGAAAGTAATTTTACTGAACAGTGTAATGCCTTACTGGAGAATATTCAAGAGAAGTTATTGAAGCATCCTGGTTGGATCCTGGTGTTTGACCAACTGCAATCAACCAGCCCTAAAAATGTCCTTGATATGATTAAGAAAATAGGTTTGAAAAATGATGGGGATGAGGCTTGGAGTTCAGGGACAATCATAATGGTGGCAAACGGGATCACTAAAAAACATTTGGCAGTGGGTGAAAGACAGACATATACTATGAAACGAGGGTTAGTTAATCTTACTTTCAATAATGTTCGAAAATATTTTTGATCAAATTCTTGTCTCATCTTTCAGTTACCTTACACAGGCTTTGTTATGTAAAAAAGAGGTTTGTGGTACATACATTTCATTTATATATTTGGGGAAAAAAGGTAAATTATCCTGTAAAATTGTCCTATATAAGGTTATTTTGACCTGTTTTTACCTGCCTAAAAAACATTCCATTTTTTCAACTTAGCATATTGATGTAGATTTTAGTAGTGAGTCGGTTTTAAGCCAAAGTAAAGACCCTAAATGACAAAATTTTCGCCTGAATTTTATACTGTTATTCCTGTATTATTTAAAAAAACTGCTATGGGAGGCTTAGGTAGGCATGTGAAAATTTATTGATAATAAAGGCTGATCGCAAATAGATTATGAAGATTTATATTTCACATTTCAGAATGTCACAAGAAGATGGTGTTGATTTTCTCAAAAAGCTTGTTAACGTTGATGGAGAATTGGATTCATTGAATATTTTGGCAGAGAAAGTATTTTCTAGCCCCATTGGTATTCTTTGTGCTGGTATCATGCTCAAACAAAAACTTTCATTAAAAGAGGCTCGCAGTATTGATGATATTGTTAAAGAAACCTGTAAAGAAATTGAGTCTAACGTAAAACAAGTTCTTCAAAACAACCAACACATGTCAACGTTTACATCCACAATTTCAGGCCTGAAACTTGTCACCATGGAAACAGTTATTGCAATGGTTTTACAAGAAGTTATGATGTCAGATCCTTATCTTAAACATGGCTTAGATTTGTTGGCATCCTTAGCCCCTGGTGTTTCTGTTCCTCAGCCAGTTGTAACAAGACATTTGGCTTCATCTTTTTACAAACTCCCATCCTTGGCAAAAGCACCTAATATCTTAGATTTTATGAATAAACAAAAGCGAGATGCTGAAGAAGTTAAACAACATTCTGATGAATATGATCCTAAAGGCAAAGCATGGTCCAACAAAAACCTTGCTCACTACATGAGAAAAGTGGAAGACTTCTTTGAGACGTCATTTAAAACAATGAAGGATATCTACTTTTTGGTTTACGGTGAAGTGCCGGAGCTACCAGTAGGAGATGATGGAATGGGGATGTTCACATCGTGTGAACTTGTGCAGACCAGTGTGGTGGAACCTGGAAGTAAGATTTTTTTTTCTTGTTTTTCTTTGTCATTGGCCACGTTAGTAATACTAAAACGAAACTTAAAAAGTATAAACAAAATAAGTTGTCTAGGCTGAGTGTTGATTGTTTTGCTAGAAATTTTTTTATTGAAGATTTACAGGCAAAACCGGATTAGTTCCGAAAAATTATAAAATAATAGATCGTTGGAGGGCAGAGTCTGACTGTTCGACACTGTTAGGGCCTAGATCAGACTGGATTTGTGTAAAACGTTAAAAAAAATTGTTCCTCTATGATTTGCAACATTAATATCAGCAATTGCAAATGTTTTTATGAACGACCATTCATGAAATGAATGAACAACTTGTGAAATTTAATACTTGCAAAATTTTAAGGTATTCGAAAGAAAATAGCAAAAACTCATATTGATCTCAAAACTGTTTTCAGAATTAAAAGACAAGATTGTTGTTTAGGTGTGAAATGCATCAGTTTACATCCCATGGTGTACAACGCTGCACGACAACATTTTCTATCATCTACTACATTTGAGCAAGAAGAGAAACATGTAGAAAGCACAAAGCAATTCTATCTCAACAAATCGTGGTATCGTCAAATGAATACCTTCAATGAACAAGCTACCCTCCAGCAATTTCGAAATGCTGCTGGTCTCCCAACTGTCAACAAGAATCTTTCTGACACAGATTCCCTTAGCCTATTATTTCGCTACAACCTTGGTATTGATGTGTCATGTATATTCAAGAAGGATGACCATAATAAAACTGAATCCTTTTGGCAACCAAAGAACGTGGAACAAGTAGGATATCTTCAAGACCATCTTTCTCGTACAATCCATTCTCTTTGCGAACAGTTACTCCTTTCGAAGGGTGATTTGACTGGTCATACAAGCAAGAAACTTTTAATGGTCCATTTAGAGTATATTATAAAAAATCAGCCTTTTGAGATCATCGGACAAAAGAACCAGGTTGAAGGACTGTTTTCCCTTGCAAAAGCGTACAGAACTGTTTACAAAGATGCAGCGGCTTGTAAACAGTTGCTAGATCAAGTTTTAGAAATGCAGAAATCTGTTTCAGATACAAGTCCTTTAGATTATGCTCGTACTCTTGCTGAAACAGCTCAATATTATATCAACGAAGAAGATCATGAGAATGCCAAAAAGTTGCTAATCGAAGCATCTGATATTTATGAAGCTCAGAGGCGTAAGCTCGGGGAATACAAGCAACCTATTGAATATGGTAAGGTGTTAGGGACACTTGGTGCTGTCTATGGGAGTCTCAACATGAAAATCGAAAGCAAAGAAACCATCGAACGAGCGTTGATGATGCAACAGTCAGTGCCTCCAGATACTTCAGATGAGGAAAAGAGTAAAAGATTTGGAGCTGATTTCGCCAGCACTCTCATTGATCTTGGACATGCGTATGTATCTCTCGGCTTACCTCTTTATGGGAAGAAGATATTAGATCTTGCTCTTGCTGCACAGAAGAATTTGAATGGAGAGGATCACCCAGAAGTTGTCAGAGCTTTGACTGTTTTAGCAATTGCTCATCTAATGCAAGGACACAATGCAGAATCTAAAAAGTTACGAAAAGAAGCTGGAAAGATTCAAGCAAATATTAATAAGATTCCTCTGTATTAAAATATTGTTTGTTTCGTTATATATTATGGCAACATAGATATCAATAGTTACAAAAATGTGTTCAAACGGTTCAAAACGGTTCAATATATATGAGAGAAGGCACATTCAAAATTTATGTGAACAATACTCACACATATTTACAACATTAGCTCATACATCCAATATTTTCTTCAAAATTAATCGAATTGATATTATTTCCTTTCCAGGAAACAGAGATCTTTGAGATTCTAAGAATTTTTCATTTGCGATAATCAAGTAATAAAATTGCACTGGATGCAACAAAAAATACAACTCTACCATTTTTGTTATAACCTGTGCTCATTGTAAATTTTTTCTGGCAAAAAGATAATTTGCAAAAGACCCTTGTTTTAGATATCTTGTGACACCCAAAATTCCCGCAATCATTTGTCTCATTTTTAAAAATAGCCTCGTTGGTTTTTTTGTGTACTTATTTTTGAAAACAATATTTAGTTTTTTGATATTTCTTTTTACTACAGTGTTTTAGATTTTGAAATCGTTAAAAATGAAATTTTATGTCTCTAAATATTTTTGTTTTTCTTTACACGTGAACCTCCTGGTTTGTAGTTTTTAATGTATGAAAACTGTTCCATCGTTTACTTTTAAAAGATTTCTTACAGGTTGCTTCAGGATACATTTTTTTCACTTTTTCAGGTTATTGATTCCTAAAATTCATAGATATTTATTTTGTGCTCTATAACTGTAACTTTGATTTCGTGTTTGTATTTTAATATAACGTTTAAAGTAAACCTATTTTATATTTCAGAGTATAAAACAAACAGCAGCCAAGAAATCATGAAATGGCGAAACTGCTTTTACTAACATCCTTGGTATCCTGTGTATTTCTGCTGACACAGCTTATCACATATTATGATTTTGAGGACTTGAATCCAATAACAAGAACCCTTAGTCAAGAAGTTTTATCAGTTGACCAAGATCTACTGGATGCGGTAAAAGCTTTTGTTCAAATATGTAAGCGACTTGAATTGTCATGTTTGCTAGCCCACCAAGACTTGCTAAAACAATTCATCAAGCAAGAAAAGGCTCATCGAACATCAGGGCGCCATAACCACCAAAATTGTAGTCTATTTTGTAACCAACGTTATGTCACTTTTCGTCTCAATGGAAATGAAGTCATCAACAAAATGGATCCGTTTATGGAACAATCTACTAGTTCTGGGTTCACTGTCGTCGAAGATGAAGGTCATGATGAAAGAGATCTTTCTGTTGAAAGGCGGAAAAGTAAGAATACCCTAATGTATCACATATACATGGAAAGGAAAAATACAATGATCCATATTGTCTTGGCATATCCGAGAATGAAACATGATTGGACTAACATATGTAATTTAGAATTGACAAGAGATTCTTACTTCCAAAGTTACCTTCAAAAGTCTCCCTTTTGTATACACCAAACACTGACTGAGCCTGCAGAAACAACAGCTGCCATTATAGATGGCTTAGATATCACTGTTCCCGAGTACATTGTCAGCTATACTGAAAGTGTTATCGATGGTGCTTTCATACCATGTAACTATGGCAACGCACGAAACTTTTTTTCTACGTATGGTGTTGACACTAGTAGTGAAAGTAATTTGTTTCGTGAGAAGGCTGTGAAGATCCTTACCATTGCTGTCAAAGTGTTGAAAAAACTCAATATACGATTCTGGTTGTCCAGTGGTACATGTTTAGGCTGGTTCCGTCAATGTGATTTTATACCGCATAGTAAAGATGTTGACATTGGCATCTGGATCAAAGACTACAAACACGGGCTAGTTCAAGGTTTTAAGGATGCTGGGCTAAAATTGAAACATAGGTTTGGTCGAGTGGAAGATAGTTTTGAACTGTCGTTCACACTAGATGATTTGAAATTAGATATTTTCTTCTTTTACGAAGAACCTAATGGTATGATGTGGAATGGTGGAACACAGGCTAGAACAGGTCTCAAGTTTAAATATTTGTTTCCAAAATTCTCACTATGTTGGTCAGTGATTGCTGATTTGGTCGTTCGGCTTCCGTGTCCAACAAAACCTTATATTTTGGCAAATTATGGTAAAAATTGGAATTTGTTGGTCAAGACATGGAATTGGAAAGCAAGCCCACCAAATGCTCGAAAGAACGGTCAATGGCCTGTTGAAGAACGAGATGAGGTTATTCAAGTTTATTGAAGTTAGTTTAAAATGAAGTGATAGAAATTCTAAAAAAGTAGAGATTATATTACTCAAATAGAATAAGGTTTCTCTATATGTAACTAAATGATCTAATTTGATAATATTTTTTTACTGCAGTCATCAAATTTATAAAGAGTTTGTACAATTATTTTCATTCTTCTTGAAAGCTGTTTCTGTGTCCAGGTTTCACAGAATTATCGTCCATTTGGTGTGATGAAAATGACTAGATCAATATTTTAAAAGGGACCTTTATGAAATGTGGGAACATGTAATAAGGTTTTCTAAAAAACTGTATAAGTACCTAATTTATTATCGTAAAAAAAACTTTTTGAGAGTTTTGATCTTAATTTTCCTAAAATTGTTTAAATATTTATTTTTTATTGTTTATATTTTTATGAATTTTATTAGAAGATATTTTTTAGTATTTAGAAATAATACCAAACAAAACGTAGAACTGCTACGGTTTTACCATATAAGTAATACATTATATTTAGTTGTTATATATATATTAGTTGAGGCCAAAATCGGCAACGGTATACCGAGTTTGGGCGTCTCAAATTTGGGCACCCAAATTATTTAGGTTGAAAAATAAATAAATAAAATACTTTCCTAAATAATTGCTGATGCAAAGTTTGCTAAGTGTAAATGTTTTTCAGTGGTGTTGATTTTATAAAGCCAAAGTAGAGTTTCCCCCGCAAATTTCTTTTTGCCTGCTGAGCTAAGAAACCCACTACCGATGCCCAAATTATTTGTCTCTATCAACCCC